>CM045456.1:3926243-4192095 GCA_024666655.1 Dascyllus trimaculatus
TCTGCCGGCTGTTCAACACCTTTGGTTGATTCAGGAAACGTGTTCACTGGTTACGGTCACGCCAGTTTTACACTCTGACTAACGGCAAGCTTCACAAACAAACGACTGTCTGACTATAGCTGTGTCTCAATTCAGGGGCTGCATCCTTCGAAGGCCGCATACGTCACAGCGGTGCGACTAAGGCCGTCCCATTTCATTAAAACTTCAAGACTCCTTCAAATGCGGCCGACGAATGCGTCCTTCTTTTCCACGAATTTGAAGGATGCATCGATGGATCCTTCGTAGCCCCAAATATCCCAAGATTCATTGCGGGCCGCTGACAGTTCGATCAACAGCTGAAGTTTTAACTGCTGACGGAGAAGATGGATGGAGGATTCTAGTTTTAAATATTAGTATTATGTTACAGTTCACTCCAATAGTACAAATGTTGAACACATTAACATTTGTTTTAAAAAACGATTAAGTTACGTTATTGATGAGCCGCTGCAGTTTAAAACGTTTACTTTCCAGTTGTTCAGCTTCAGTTTTAAGTTATATTTTACCGAGACTGTGGCGATTTTTTCTGACTGCGGCACCACGAAAACGACGTATTCATAAATATTCACATATTTAATCCTTATTTAAATTACTATATGAAGAAGAAGTAAAATGGTCACTAAATGCTGCTGGAGCTTCTATTGGTGGTGATTCTCTGTAGACCAGTGAAAACATGACTCTCCTCACTGTTCTTAGTTTAGCTCCACCAAGTTATCTGATCACATGTTTAACATACATTATATCTGGTTTCTGTTCAGACAGCAGGTATTTAGTGATCCTCATCAGAAACACTCAGCCCAGAGACTGTGGAGGTTTATAATATCTGAAGTTCATATCAGTGGATGTCAACAGATTTAAACCAGCTTCTTGTTTCTCAGACAGTTTAGTCCCGAACCACCGGACAGAACAAGACCCTCAAGTCTTCAAGGATATAAAACATATTAAAAACAAAAAAACACAATTTCGGGATCAAATCTCGTCAAAAATTAGGTAAAATTACAACATAGTCGTCTCATCCTGATCGTCGGGATGAAAATTTGTTTATCAGGGTTGCTAGGCAACAAGGAGCGGCGCTACGAGACGTCATGATGTAAGCAGGAAGTTCATCGTAGGCTGGACCATCTCATTTAACAAACGCTCATGCAGCCTTCTAATGCAGTCTACCCGTCCTTAGAAGGACCCAGCCTTCGAAGGACGGGTAGTCTGGGTCCTTTGAAGGATGCAGCCCCTGAATTGGGACACAGCTACAGTGAAGGCGGCCGTCATGTTGTGCTTTAAGAATTCACTGCAATGGAGAGAATAAAAAGTGCGCAGAGTGATCATCACACTGTAAACTAGAAGTAGAAGGATTCATTCCCCGTCTTTGCCAACAACGTCACGGCACCAGCATCATTCCGAGTTTCCAACAGAGAAATAAATGTGGCAAAACAAAGTTCAGCACCTCTTCAGCCACTTCAGCAACATTCAGGGCGTCTTTCTGTTATCCAGCTTCACCAACTGAACAACTGCAGTCTGGCTGAACGGTCACATGGAGCAGGTTACCGACTCAGTCAGTCTCACCGGGTTTCTGGCAGGTGGCGAGCTGCATATTTCTAACACAACAGAACAAACTAGAATCCTAAACAACTGTGAGAAATTAAAAATATAATCCACACTAAGAGCAACACAGCTGTCGGGTTTCGCTGCAGAAATCTAAAGAAAATCTGCATAAAGGCGCCAACTGTGTGAAAAAGTTTTAACAGACTCATCAGCATCACTGCCTCATATCAGCCTTGATCAGAGTAATGCTTCAGTTTTGGTTTCTTTTTCTACCATTATTACATAAAACTAGATTGAACAACAAAAGAGGACTAATTATGTCAAGAATAAAGAGTCAAGTAAGAACAATAAAGCTACTTTCATGCTGATGTGAATGAGTGATCTAAAATTCAATTTAACATTCGTATGGAGTGACAGATGGTTTTATTCTTTCAACTAGTAAATGGTTTTGGGAGCAAGTAAAGAATAAATACAAGAACATTCAAACTGTGAAGAAGGTTTGCTTAGAATCGTATGAAGTCAGGAAGAACAAGGCTTTAGTGTTTTTTCAGTCTCTGATTTCAGGATTTGACTGATAGACTTGTACTTTTTGTAATTCTTGTCCTGCTTCTTTCATGCTTTATCTGTTTGTAGCTGCTTTGACATGTAAACCTCCCTGGTGAGGGATCAATAAAGTTTATCTTATAAACAAAAGTCTAGAGAACAAACAAAAGGCTTTGAATTTAAACTTCAGAAGTTCATCATTTACCATGAAGATGTGCTCCGGTAAAGACCCAGAGTTAAACCTGAAGCTGCCTCTAGAACATATTTTTGTCCTTTTCAGTAAGAGGTTCAAATCCAGTGAATTTACTTAGGATTTTTAAATTCTTATTAACTGTTTAGAAAGGGTAAAGGCATTATTACCGTCATTTGTATCTATATGACCAATCTGCGACCATAAACATCTGGAGTTCAGGGTCACCAGACAACACGATCACTAATTAAACTTCAACACCGGTTTGCACATTTGTCAGCCTTCCAGACAAATTAGTCCACTTACAAACTCTGCAATCCGTTGGTTTGTCACTCAGGTGTCATATTTGATTTAAACATTTTAATACTTGGAATAAATACCAGATCTGAGCACAAACATCCGACTGGAGATGCAGCTAACAAACCACCAGGATCAGTGGAATTAGCAGTTAGTGACAGGTCGTTTTGTTTAAATGTTTAAATATATATTAAGGTATATTCATAAATTAACATTTAACTCTGTCTGTGCACTGACATCGTCTGAATTAACTCCTCAGCTGACTGTCAAATGTATAAACAAACCACCGGAGGACGCTGCTCGGTGACTAGCTAGCGGCTAACAGGCTAGCTGAGTTAGCTTGTCCTTGTGGATCAGAAACGTCTTTTGGATCAAATAAAGACCAGAACCAGAACTTTCTCTATATTTACCTTCTGGACAACATTAACCGATCTGAGAGCTGCAGCTCCGGTCGGGATGACCAACCGGATCACGGTCAGAGCCATGATTCACGTCCTCCAAAGACCCTCCGAGCTGACCCGAAATATCACCGCAGCTCGGCGACACAATTATACGTCACACGCAGGGCCTCGGAGCAGCGCCGTCTCAGGATTTATACGTTTGGCTGTTTAGTCCCCGCCTGACTTTATTTCTTCATTAAGCAACTAAAAATATATTTTAGCAAAAATGAATAAAGTAAAAATTATTTATGAACCAAAAACGTGTTTTAAACAGCTAACATAAATAAATGATGTCATATTTATTCATGACCCAAAACATGTTTAAACAGCAAAAATGAATTAAATAAAAATATTAATTAATCAAAAACATGTTTAAATAGCAAAAATAAATTAAATAAAAATATTAATTAATCAAAAACACGTTTTAAATGTCAAAAATAAATTGAATAAAAAATATAAATTAATCAATAACATGTTTTAAATGGCAAAAATAAATTTAAAAATAATTTATGAACGAAAAACACATTTTAAACAGCAAAAATAAATAAAATAAAATAAAATGTATTTCATGAGCCAACACGTTTTAAATGGCAAAAATAAAGAAATTAAGTTTGAAATATTAATGAGACATAAGACATATTTTTAAGAAGCAAAATAATAATAAAGTGAAAATTACTGATAAACCAAAAACATTTTTTAAACAGTAAATTTTTTGGAAAAAGTAAACATTATTCATGAGCTTAAAAATGTCTCAAACAGGAAAAAATAAATTAACTAAAAATTAGTTAAAATTATTATGAAACCAAAAATATGTTTAAACAGCAAAAATAAAATAAAAAATATTCATGACCCACAAAATGCTTTAAAAAAGCAAAAAATAAAGAAATTATGTTTAAAATATTAATGAACCAAAAACACATTTTAAGCAGCAAAAATAAATAGCTGAAGCAAATTGAATGAAATTAATGAAGTCTAATTTGCTTTGTGACATGGTAACGTTGCTTACTTTATCTATACAGTAATTCAAATCTTAACTGTCGTCACTTTATGATACGTTTTTGTGTTAAAGCATTAAAATACAAATTTAAAAATAATAAGACTGGTAAATAGAGTCAATAAATATTAAAACTACAATCATTTCATCTCCATTTAAACCTGAGGGCTGCAGTATCTTGTCTGCTGTGTATTTCTGCCTGTTGACCAGCAGGTGGCAGTATTAAGTCCTTTTAAATCAACCTGCTCCACTGATCAGAAAACCTTTTCATGCAGAGTTAAGTTCCAGCACCATTATTTATACAGCACATTTAAAACAGCAGACGTTGACCAGAGGACCGTCCAGCAGGGAAATAAGATTAAAATCAATCTGACAAATTAAAAATATGAAAATTAAGACCCCGCAGTGTTTAATTATACACATTTAAATGATTATTTTAGACAAATGAGGCCTGCTGCAAAGAGAAAGGAGGTGGGAATGAGCTCCTTTCCAGCGGGAATATTTTCCCATCATGCACCTTGATGCAACCTGAAGTAATTTAGTTTCATCTTTGGTCACAGTTTTGGATTCAGCACCACATTTTGACAACTACTGCTTCTGATTCATCGTTAAAATCCGAGGAATCTGAGCAGGAATCTGCATAACGTGGTTTAAACCATTCTTAGCATCTCATCACGTCCTTGCTGCACGTCAGTGGCTCACCTGTCGGACAGGTGTGCTGGAGGAGCTGCTGGTTTAAACCTCATAATCACGCTGCTAATCCATGAAACCCACAGTTGTCATTACTGTTATTATAAACCTCTTCTGCGTCTACCAGCGGTGGTACAGTAGCAGTAATGACTCCTCACACGATCTTTTGTTCACTTTCCCCTGCAGCTACAGAGTCGTTAGAGTCACACCTGAGCTCTGGAGGCTTCACGCAACGCCTCCATTCTGTCGGCATGTTCGACTGACTCACAGCCTGTTTCCTCCGTCGGCCTGGAAACCAGCAGCGTAAACACAGCGGGGAACAATTCTTCATGTTTCCCAGGCGAACGTTAACCTTTCAGTCCGGTCCGCTCTCACAGACACGCTGACAGACATCATTTATTAGCTCAGTCTGCGGAAAGAACGACGGTGATCTCTGATTCTGCAGGTCATCAGAAATAATACAACATAAAACTAAAATACCTGCAAAATAATGACATTTTAGTTGATTTAAATACAATAAATATGTATAATTTTGTAGTTAAATGTTGTAAAAGAGAAAAATATTATCAGCATAGTTTTTTTTACAGTCAACATGTGATTTATTACTTTTTTCTGTTTTATTATTCTTTTTAGTTGCTTTTAACATAAATAAAAAACTGTCAAGCCTATAAAACAATAATATTTTTGACTTATTTAAACACACACACAAAAAAAATGTGTCATTTTATGGTCGAACAATGTGAAAAAATACAATATTATTTTTTATTTTTCAGTCAACGTGTTATTTATTACTTTTATTCTGTGTTTTTACTCATTTTTTTAAATCTATTTGACCAAAACAGGAAGCATCTGTGAAATAACAGTTAAACCATACATTTTTTAAGCTCCTGGAGGCACCAAAGTCCTCAGCAGATCTCCTGGATTGAGCTTCGTCCTCTTAGAACCTCGACTATCCCCACGATTTCCAGCATTAGCTTCGTAGAAACGGATCCGGCGTGCTGGAGATAAGATGCACCAGCAGTTCCAGTTTTCTACTTTCCCGTGGACACACACATCCAGGAACCAGAGCAATTAGTCAGCAGTAAAACAACAATGCTGCACATTCAGATCTCATGGCTGGAGCCCCGTGAGGCCGGCTCAGGGGTTTGGCAAATCCAGCTCTGCCAAATTTCCCCTGGTTTTTACAGCAGGTTTTATTTCACTCCTCTGCAGCTCTACCGGAGCCAGCAGGGAGGAGGTCCAGTGTTTATCGTTAAAACGAGCCAGAAGCACGGCAACCGAAGCAGCGGCCGATTTTTCTGCTCCGCTCCACACCTGCCTTGAACCGTTTACAGGAACCGACTGCAGATTTAAAATTAAATTTGAAAAATAAAAGCCTGTAGAATCAGTGAAAAATGTCTCCGAATGTCAGAATCTGTCAGTAGTTGATCTGTTTGCAGCGACACGATGTGACAATGATCCAAAAAGCTCCTCGTCAACATGGAAATATGACTGAACGGGCCTGGCTTATCTCAGAATAATAGTTTACTGCACAAACAGGCACAAAGCAACAAAAAATAGGCTCAAAGGAGGCAGAAATGAAGAGATGGAAGCAAAGAAAGTGGCTATGAAGAGAAAAATGGCAACAAAGACATGCAAAATGGCCAAAATATGACGAAAAATGATCCAAATGCGACGCAAAATCGCCTAAATGTGACAGAAAACTGCCAAAAAAGTCGCAAAATGACCTCAAATAGACATAAAATGGCCACACAGACATGCAAAGTGACCACAATGTGAAGCAAAACAATCCAAAACGTCACACAAAATAACCTAAATGGGACAAAAATGACCATCAAGTGATATGAAATGATGCAAAACATCTGTGCAGTTTGGAGACACAAAGCAAATGAAGTGAGACTCAAACGAGGCAAAAACACACAGATAGAAATGAAGATAGACAAAAGGGCAGCAAAGACGTGCAAAATGACTAAAATGTGATGCAAAATTAGCATAAAAAATTACAAAACTAACGAAATGTGACACAAAAGAGCCGTAAACAGTTAAAAATGGTCATAAATGGACAAGAAAAGACTGCACATATAACTAAATAAGACACAAATGACCCCAAAATAAAAGTGAAATGATGCAAAATGACCAAAATGTGATGCAAAACTACCACAGAGATGCAATATCAGCTAAATGAGACATAAAAATATCCAAAACGGGACAAAAACAGTCATATAAGGAAGCCAAATGACCACCAAGAGACACATATGACCCAGATTTAACAGTAAACTAATGCAAAATGTGATGCAAAATAACAATTTTTTACCGTCTCCTGCAATTTCATCGCAACAAATACGCTTAAAACATCGCAATTTTTTAGAAAAGTTGCCGCAAATTCAGGCATTTTAGGAGCAACAATCTTGAAAAACGGCCACGAAATCCTGGAGGGACTGAAAAACAGCCCAGGACTTCTGCCTTGTAGATTTGTATATCTGTATTTGTGTTTGTTTTCAACCTGCAAAGCGCTCTATAAATGCAATGTATTATTATTATTATTATTAAATAAGACACAAACAACCCAAATATGAGTATAAAGGGACGCAAAATGACCACAATGAGACATGAACGACCCAAAAACGACCAGATTTTACCAGAAATTATCTGTAATTTAATTGGTTTATAAACTATGCTGACTTCTGCGACGCGTGTTTGAGTTTTGCCCCCTAAACAAATGAATGTTTCAGGCGTTTTCCAGCACTTCGGTCGGAATTAGGGAACGACTGAGACGTTTAACGAGTCGATCCTTATTTTCAGCACTGAACCGTCGTCCCTTAATGCTAACTGAGGGTTTATTAGATCCAGTTCCAACCGCAACCAGGACACGGAGCTGGAACTGCTGCATGTTCCCCCGGTATGCTCTTCCCGTAAAGGCTCCCAGAGCTGCAGTCCTGCTCCAGCTTTTTCCGACGGTGTGGTCTCGCCCTCGGGCTTCCTACCGAACACACAGTAGTAACCTCCATACCTGGCTAATAAGATCACGCTGAGGCACAAATGAACGGCGCTGGTGGCTTTAAATAACCCCGTGTTGGTTTTAATGGGAGCTGCGGTGGAGGCTGTAATAGAGTTGCATCTGACTGAGTTAAAAACTGCCCTCCTGTTCTTCACACGCAACCCTGAACTCCCCAGAGGTCAGCAATCCTGCTTCATGTCGGTTTAAAAAAGGGCTCGAGCTGCAGGATATCTGACAGCTGATGCAGGGAAGTGCAGTTTTGTGCCCAAAATTACTTAAAATTATTCTAAAAATGGTCCAAAATGCCTCAAAAAAGCCCCAAATTATGTCATTTTTGTTAAAAATGACAAAAGAAATGTCCAAATTCGATGGAGGGAAGTGGAGTTTTCTACCAAAATCACTGATGGAGCCTGGATTGACCATAAATAATGATAATATGTAAAGTGCAGTAAGTCAAACGTCGGTTATCTTGAGTCTGATCATTTGGATTTAAGGGAAAAAACATGGTTCAGTCGGTAAACAAGGCGGCGATACTTTGCTCCATTTAATACATGAATGATGCTTTTATAAAGTCCATCAGTGGGCTTCTCATTGCATATAAACAGCTATCTGATTACCTGTGTCACCTTACAGTAATCAGATTACTTCATATTTGCTCTGATGTCAAATTAAAAAGTTCAGACTTTGTGCGATAAAATACAGGACTTACAGTAGGAACTCATTCCAACAGAAGTCATTAGATCTTTTTGTTAATGAAATTCAGATGTTTTATTTATGCATCTATTCATGGCACATGCAGCCCCACATCATCACACTCCCACCTCCGTTCTCCACTGTCAGGACTATGCATCCACTGTGGTAGTCCTGGTCAGGTGAGATGAAAAATGACCACAAAGAAACGCTAAACAACCTCAAAGAAACACAAAATGAGCACAAAGATACACAAAATGCCTGCGTGCTTCACTGTCAGGACTATGCATTTACTATGATGGTCCAGGTCAGGAGAGACGCAAAATGACCACAAAAAGACAAAGCAACCACAAAGAGACACAAAATGACCACAATAAGAAGCAAAAATGACAACAATGAGACACAAAATGCTGTCATGCTTTACTGTCAGGACTATGCATTCACTGTGGTGGTCCAGGTCAGTAGAGACGCAAAATGACCACAAAGGGATACTAAAAGACCGCAAAGAGACACAAAATGACCACAATAAGAAGCAAAAATGACAACAATGAGACACAAAGAGACCACAAAAAGACACAAAACGACTACAAATAAATACAAAATGCCTCCGTTCTTCACTGTCAGGACTCTCCATTCACTGTGGTAGCCCTGATCAGGTTCACACCAAACATGCTGGACTCCATCTGAGCCCAACAAGTTTATCTTCTGACCAAAGAATGTTCTCCAACATTCATCAGGCTACTTTTCATGTCCTTTAGATAAGTTTCATCTGGAAGTTTTCCATTTTTTCTTCTTGTTCTGTGGAGTCATTTTAGAAGGACGACCACTGCAGCCATGATTAGTGGTACTATGGCTCCTTCTATGCCTCCTGATTACTGCTGACACTGTGCTTCACTGATTTTTAGTTGCTCTCTGATCTTCCTGCATCCTTTTCCATTTTTGAGCCGTCTTGTAGTCAGATTTTATAGTTCCTCTGGCAGTTCTTTTCCATGTGGAGCCATGATGCAGACATGCAGATAGACACAGTCCATCGGTCCAAAACTAAGCTCTGCTGTTCACAGCTCTTTTTAGAACCATGTTCATACAATTCAGCTGCTTGCTGAACTCAGTTTAGCTTCAGCGATCACAGCTGGATTCATTTTTCACATCGAGTTTCTACTTTGGGGCCTGAATTTTTTAATACGTCTCTCTAAAGAAGTTGCTTTTGATTATTCAGAAGAGGAAACACTCGACTTACAAGCTTAGAAATAAAAGCTATTTGTGTCTAAACCTACGATGAGTGTTGAAGTCATACTGTATGTACACAGTCTTAACTATTATATGAAGTCAAAACCTTGACTGAGGAAGCTGTACATACAGCCCGATTGCATCACACTCCCACCTCTGTGCATCACTGTCAGGACTATGCTTTCACTGTGGTAGTCCAGGTCAGGAGAGACACAAAATGACCACAAAGAGACACAAAGCAACCGCAAAGAAACACAAACTGACGGTAAAGAGACACAAAATGCCTTCACGTGCTTCACTGTTAGGATTATGCATTTACTGTGGCGGTCCAGGTCAAGAGAGACTCAAAACAAGTACAAAGCAACGCAAAATGACCACAATTAGACACAAAATGCTGTCATGCTTCACTGTCAGGACTATGCATTCGCAGACACAAAATGACCACAAAGAGACACAAAAGGCTTCAGGCTTCTTTTAAAGTTCTTTAGAAAAGTTTAATCTGGAAGAACTTAAATGTAAAACACAGATTTCTAACACAACCCTGCAGCATCCCTCCCTTAACTGTTTTAGCTTCGTTTAAATCTGCTCAAATCAAACGATGGAATCAGGACAGTAAAAGAAAAGTAATGCCGTGGGTGGAGGGCAATAAAAGCCAGCGAGGTAGCCGACCTCCTTAAATGAAAACCGCTGCTGGGCTGAATAAAACGTCGCTCTAAATTTAGTGTGAAATAAAGACATCATGGTGGTGCTGATGGCCGAGCACTGGCGGCTGTCGCGCAGGAATGCACCAGAGCCAAATAAACGGCAGATTAAACCCATGGGAACAGATGCACCAGCAACCGCACGCCAAACGCTGCAGTTTCCACGTCATTCTCTGGCTGCTTTGTTGTCCTGCTCGGCGTGGGGGTCTCTTGAAAAACTGTTTCAGGTTTGCTTGTGATGCTACTCTGCTCTCTTTATCCTCTGTTTAAGTTGTCCTTCATTGCTCCTGAATGTCTTAAGTAGCTCTAATTTGCATCGAACTCAGGCACCACAACATTGTTAGAAAAGCAGCTGATCAAAATGCCCCAGTGAGGGATTAATGTACTAAACCGTCTGCGTGTTGTCTTTTAAAAAAAAAACCTCCAAAATGACACCATTTATCAGAACCAGACGCTGGAAATAAAGAGAAAAATCCTCAGGTGTTCAACTCTCCGATGGTCCCTGAATGCATCGTCTATGAAGCGCAGTTCTATTAAGAAAAATAGTCAAAACTAAACTTAAAATTATGATATTTTTCTACATGGTTCATTTGAAATGTCACCAGAAGTAAACAGTTTGCACCAGATTCAGCTGTGACCAACAGTGAAAATGTCAGAGTTTTCAGGTTGAGCTGCAGGCAGTGTTTCCACAGAGAGACCGAGAGGAAACTCAAACCTACCGGGTCAATAAATAAATGCATGAAGATATTTATGTCCAAAATGGCTCAACAGTTGTCCAAAATGAGATAAACTTGTTCAAAACGGTCAAAAATATCATTCAAGACAACTCGAAATGCGTCAGAAATGACATAAAGTGATCAAAAGTGGCTCTAAAATCATCAAAAATCAGATACACTAGTCCAAAATTATGAAAAAGATTATTCAAAATTTGTCGAAATTTGTCCAAAATGACTCAAAAATTGTGCAAAAGGATCACAAGAGGAAAATCAAACCTACTGGATCAATCAAATAAACGCAGCATGGTTCAGAAACAGTGAACAGAGGAGACAGTAGTTGAAGATACATCCAGCATGGAGGAACATCTTTATAGAGATGATGAGCAGAGTAGAGAGGAGAAGACTGGAGAGGCTGGAAACATGGAGATAGTTAAATATCTGTAGTATGTGGAGACAAAAACAACCACAAAGAGACACAAAATGCCAAAAAAGGAGATACAAGATGATAGGGGTGTAACGGTACACAAAAATCACGGTTCGGTACGGTTTGGTTCTCAGTTAAGGGGAAAAATGAAATTTAAAAAAACTGCTCATAGTTAATCCAAAACATTTGTTTATTTTCGTTTCGTCCACTTGTTTTACTCCTTTTTCATACTTTACCAGGAAACCCAAGTGATCCCAGACGGGTGGTTTTAACCACGGCGGAGCGTCTTCCAGCTCCGTTAGCATTAGCCATCCCATTAGCATTAGCCTTATGTCACAGAAGCACCGGCAGGAGAAAAAAAGGTCCGTCACATCCTGTGTTCCACTGGAAGCTCCTACTCTTTTTTAGTTCCACAATACTGTGCAAATGTGAGACAGAGAAGGTCCAACACAACTGTGGGCACTACAAGGTTCACAATTAAAACTAGAAAAGCCCTCAGAGAGCTCATACCTCCACCAAGGAGCTTCAGTCCACCCCCAACACAATCTCCCAATTCACATATTTTGTATGGAACATTACAGATACAAATGTAATTACATACAGTTCAAATGTCCTACCGACAATGCGGCCTTCACCCCATCCGACCTAATGAACAGGCGCGGCCTCTAGCGCGGCAGCTCCTAACAGCCTCCCAGCTTCTTAGACAACCGGAGATAAGAATGCCGGCCCAACCGTGCGTATGTCGCTCAGGAAGGAAAGAGAACTCCGTCACTGTCGCTGTCTGTCGCGTGGAGACCCAAAATGTCATGTGGTCAGAGGGGGTTACCCCAAAAACAAGAGTGCCCACTGCAATATGGAAAAAAACCCTAAAATGAGACACAAAATGACAAAAATGAGATACAAAAATGATCACAGTGACAAAAGTGTCCCAAAGACACACAAAACAACAAAATTAAGACACAAAATTACATAAATGAGATGCGAAACAACAAAATTGAGAGAAGCAAGGCTCAGAAACACTGAGCAGAGGAGCAAGTTGTAGATACATTCTGCATGGTGAAACATCTTCTACAGCTGATGAACAGAAAACAGGCTTTGTAGAGGCTGAAAAAATGGAAACTTAAAACTGCTGCTTGGGGTTCAGATGGTTAGGATTTCAATTTAGCCAAACACAACCCAGTGCCAGATGAAAATATTTAGTTATTAGCTTCGTTGGTCCACTGTGTGTTTAACAATACGCTGTGTAAAATTGTGAACTGCTGTGTGTTTTTTTCAAGGCCTTTCTTTTATTGTTGGCCTACATCCACACTGGAAAGATGCCAAATTTGTCAGTATGCGACTAAGCCTGCTCGATTTGTGCCGTTGATAGACACTATTGTCCTTCGGTGTACACAGAGGAAGTGGAAGAGCTGCTCACAGCTGCAGAAAACAAGCAGGAAAACCTCTCAGACGTTTAATTAGCAACGTAATTAATCATGCCACGACCCATTAATCCATTTCTGTGCAGGTGTTTACAGTGAAATTTAACGTAGTGTGCAGTATTAGCGCAGCGGTTTAGCAGCTGTTTGAAAAGCAGCTCTCTAACATTTAACACAGGTTTCCGCTGCTGCGAAGGTGTTTTTTTTTTTTTAATCGCCTCACCTCAGCACACATCTCTGACATGCTGCAGACAGTTGCCGTGGCGACCACTCACACCCTGAGCTCCTCTGTAAACAGCAGTGTTTATCTTAGGCACAGTTCACTTCCTCATGGCAGCCGTGTTCACATTCCCGGCATGAACTCCGTCGCTGCTTCACATACTTTGATGGCACGAAGAAAAGCACTTACACTTGTAAGAATGACAGTGTGACATGTGGAAGATCCTGCTGCAAACACAATCTTATTGTGTAATTAAATATAAAAGTGCTTTACCGTTTTTAAGTTTGCACCTGGATGAGCAGGAAACCTAAAGTGTGAAACATGCAGACAGCAGAGCAGACTTTTAGTGTTTTCGTGAGGCAGAGATTGCAGATTGTGTTTCGCTGCATGACTGAGAGTCGCCTGAGGTGGAAGCCTTGACATGGAAGTTCTGTCATGTTTTCGTCTCAGAGAGGAGACTCTTCACCCTCAGGCCACACAGATCAGCAACATCAAACAACACATGTTCAGAGTCTCGGTTACATTCTGCTGGTTTCGCACACCACATTCCTACCTCTGTGCTTCACTGTCAGGCCTATGCATTCACTATGATGGTCCAGGTCAGGAGAGTCACAAAGCAACCACTAGGGAACACAAAATGACCACAAAAAAACTTAAAATGACCTCCAACAGACACAAAATGCCTTTGTGCTCCACTGTCAGGACTATGCATTCACTATGATAGTCCAGGTCAGAAGAGACGCAAAATGACCACAAAGAGCCACAAAGAATCATAAAATGACCTCCAAGAGACACAAAATACCTTCGTGCTTCACTGTGAGGACTGTGCAGTCACTATGATGGTCCAGGTCAGTAGAGATGCAAAATGGCCACAAAGAGACACAAAATGCCTTCGTACTTCGCTGTCAGGACTATGCATTCACTGTGGTGGCCTAGGTCAGAAAAGACACAACTTAACTACAAAGACACGCAAAATTACCACAAAGAGAAGCAAAAATGGCCACAAAGAGACACAAAACGACCACAATAAGAAGCAAAAATGACAACAATGAGACACAAAGCAACCACAAAAAGACACAAAATGCTGTCATGCTTCACTGTCAGGACTATGAATTCCCTATGATGGTCCAGGTCAGGAGAGCAGCAAAATGACCACAAAAAGACACAAAATGGCCACAAAGAGACACAAAGAAATCACAATGAGACACAAAATGCCTTCGCGCTTCACTGTCAGGACTATGCATTCACTATGATGGTCCAAAATGACCACAAAAGGCAAAACGACCACAAAGAGACACAAAATGACCACAATAAGAAGCAAAAATGACAACAATGAGACACAAAGCAAACACAAAGAGATAGAAAATGCTGTCATGCTTCACTGTCAGGACTATGCATTCACTGTGGTGGTCCAGGTCAGGAGAGACGCAAAATGACCACAACAAGAAGCAAAAATGGCCATAATGTGACACAACAACCACAAAAAACCCCCCACAAAATGCTGTCCTGCTTTTTTGTCAAAATGAAAACAGATTTCTACAAAGTAACGTCAAACAATTTTTAAAAAAAAAGTGGCTGTTTGCTTCGGATCAAACAGTCTCAGTGGAAAACAAATCTTCTCCCAAGTCTCAGACTGCATCAGGTTGTCCTCGAGGATTTCTCGATACATTCATCTATTGATCTACTGAACTATCAGTCTATCTAACATTCTGTTGTTCTGTCATCAGTAAGAAAGGAAGTAGAACCAATTTGATCTTGTTTCGTGGTTTAAAATTTACTTGAAAATGAAATGGACGTTTATTTGGTTTTGCCCATTGTGACTTCCAGGGCGCAGGCAGATTTATGACGTACAAAGCAGCAGGAAAAGAATTTGGACGATGCTAACAATTTGAACACGCGATATAAAATCCATCCTAACAACATCTGGATGTCAAACAAACTGGCCCAAAGTCAGTGGCTCAAACACACCCCTGAACCTTTCCCATCGATGGCCGTCTGCTCCGCGTTTCCCACCTAATCAATCAGCATTATTCTGTCCTTCAGCCTCCACGCCAACAGCATGTCGCCTACGTCATGTTCCCAGTCTTTGCCCTTCTTCTCCGTCAACACGGGCCTCATTCACGCCCCCAAACACCTCCGCTGATTACTGCAAACATCGGCTCCAAGCTCGGATCAGCACCGGCACCGAGTCGTCACAGCGCTGTTTAGTTTTGTTGTTTTGGAGGAGCCGATAAACTGCCAAGAAAGGCCTTCAAACCTTGAATGTGTGGGAAACTAAAGCAACCCTGTGGATATTCTGTGATTTTACGACAGGTAAAAATCAATTAAACAAGGTGATATACTGTCAGCTGTCAGATAACTGTAGATATATTATACTTTTTAGTGCACTTTATGTATTTAACAGGTATTTTTTTACATTTAAATATGCTATAATGAGCTAGTTGTCCGTCAAAATGCAGCAACAATCAATTATATCCAACTTTCTGAGTGTGTTAATGCAGATACAGTGCATCGGATGCAGCCTTGGCTTTATTCTTGTGCGTGCACCTCCCTTTTCCCCCTATTGTTTTGGCTTTTTTAACTTTATTATACAGCAAAATGACACTGTTGGACGGTTTGGGAATGGGTTTCTTTGGAACACAATAGGCTGCGTCACATGCTTTATTATTTTTTACAGTGTTTCTGAACATACAGTGATTATAGAATCCCCAGTAGGAGCTTTCCATCTTTTATCGCGTCATTATTTAATCAAGGTGAATTCAATTTAGCTTTTTTGCTAAAAATTTACAAAAAAACCCTCTTTCGTGTCAAAGTGAAAATGGACCTCTACAAAGCAATGTTAATTAATTAAAAATGTAAAATAAGTGATTGCACAAGTATTCACCTAATTCCAGTCAGTATTTAGTAGATGCACTGCCACCGCCATGCTTCACATCATGATGCTGCCACCACCATGCTTCACATCATGATGCTGCCACCGCCATGCTTCACATCATGATGCTGCCACCACCATGCTTCACGTCATGATGCTGCCACCACCGTGCTTCACATCATGATGCTGCCACCGCCATGCTTCACGTCATGATGCTGCAACCACCATGCTTCACGTCATGATGCTGCAACCGCCATGCTTCACGTCATGATGCTGCCACCACCATGCTTCACATCATGATGCTGCCACCACAATGCCTCACGTCATGATGCTGCCACCACCATGCTTCACGTCAGGATGCTGCCACCACCATGCTTCACATCATGATGCTGCCACCACCATGCTTCACATCATGATGCTGCCACCACCATGCTTCACGTCATGATGCTGCCACCACCATGCTTCACATCATGATGCTGCCACCGCAATGCTTCAAATCATGATGCTGCCACCGCCATGCTTCACGTCATGATGCTGCCACCACCATGCTTCACATCATGATGCTGCCACCACCAAGCTTCACATCATAATGCTGCCACCACCATGCTTCACATCACGATGCTGCCACCGCCATGCTTCACATCATGATGCTGCCACCATCATGCTTCATATCATGATGCTGCCACCACCATGCTTCATGTCATGATGCTGCCACTGCCATGCTTCCCGTCATGATGCTGCCACCACCATGCTTCACGAATACGAATACGAATACGAATACGAATACGAATACCTTTATTGTCATTGTACTCAGAGTACAACGAGATTGGGTTGCTTCCCCTCTTCAGTGCAAACAATATAAAAAACACGCAGTGCAAATGTGCAGTATATATACAAATGAGATAGGACTATATACATGATAAAGGCTCTGAAATAAATATACATAAAAAAATGAAATAAGACAGGAGGTGAGGTATGTTGGTCAGAGACATTTTTGAGAGTTCAGCATGGTGATGGCTCTCGGGAAGAAGCTGTGTTTTAGTCTGTTTGTCCGTGCTTTGATGCACCTGTAGCGCCTGCCAGAGGGCAACAGGTCAAAGAGCTGAGAACCAGGGTGTGTGCTGTCCTTAATAATGTTCCGGATGTCTTCACATCATGATGCTGCCACCACCATGCTTCACGTCATGATGCTGCCACCACCATGCTTCACATCATGATGCTGCCACCACCATGCTTCACGTCATGATGCTGCCACCACCATGCTTCACATCATGATACTGCCACCGCCATGCTTCAAATTCTTAGTGACTTGGATTTAACTGGACTCCATGAAATTGGAAAAATGAAAGCTGGATTATTATTTTTATACTGTACAAGTCTGATCTGTTTACTACAGTCAAAATATTTTTCTGCCATATCAAGTGTTTCCATCAGGGGCAGTGACATTTTACAGTTATAGTAGTCAGTCATCACTAAAGTAATGACAAGTTGCAATGAAAATACACTTAACTGTACCACAGTTGACTGTGATTTGATAACATGTCACATATGGATGGGATTATCAGTGCTGAATCATGAATAAACTCTGGGTGTTCTGCCTGTGAGAGAACTTTAATGAGACAATGAGTAGCATTAACTGTATTGTGTGATTTCTTAACTCTCATATTCACTTTTCATCGAGGCTGCGTGCAAAAACAACACATCAATAGAATTCTTGAAGTTCAGTTATGGTTTTTGGTTGTTTTTCTTTCGTGTGCCACCCCTTTGAAACATTTCTGGAGCGCATCCCGCTGTGTTCAGAAACCTCAGCTGCATTTCACCAGTTGGAAGAAAAAGAAAGCATCACGATAATGTGGATGTTACAAAAGCAGAAGAGTCCAGTCCACCTTAAAAACGCAGCTCCGCAGACTGTACAGACACATTTCCTGAAAACGCCCCGTGTGTGTGAGAGAGAAAGAAACTGAATAATAATCATAAGGCGGCGTTGTTTATCCAAAGAAGAGGGGGCTGGACATCGTCTCAGATCTGTGCCAAAACTTTTCTTTACTTCCACCTCCTTCCCCATCCAACAAACACCAGCGGCCGCGATCTTCGCCCCATTCACCGAGCAGGTCGGTCAGCAGCGGTGACCGCCCACAGGAGCTGTCAGTGCGGCTCCCGGACCTCCGCAGGACCCCCCCAGATCCCGGCTCCCTAACATGACTTTCGGACTAACGCGCTGAAGCCTCGCCGCTGTGTGGATGGATGGAGGAAACTTGTGCGGCTTAACCAGCAGTTCGGGACCGTTCAGACCGAGTGACACCATGTCCGGGAACGCTGCAGTTTACGCGAACAAGAAGAGGAAGAAGCCCGTCCTCAAGCAGTAAGACCCGGCGGGGGAGGGTTGAGCTGAGCGGGGTGGCTCCGGTGAAGTGTGTGAACGGCAGAAAATGGAGTTAATTCGGCTTAACTTTTAAATATTAACCTTTTAAATCGGCTAATGGCTAACGCTAACTTTTACACTTAAGCTAACTTTTGCACTTAAGCTAACTTTTACACTTCGGCTAACTTTTACGTTTAAGCTCACAAGTTTGGTAAAAGTGACAAAACTAACCCAGTCAGCTCAGTTAACTTAGTTTAAGTTGCTAGTTATAGTAAGGTGACCAGTTAAATTGAGTTAAAATGTGCTTTCTTTATCGATTAGCTCGTAATCGATAAGTTATTAAATCAAACTGGGTCGAAAATGACGATAATTAAGGTGGACCGTGCTGGGTAGAGTTAGTTGTCGCTAGTTTAGCTGGTTGTAAATAACTAGAAGTGGTTAAACCGACCGGGTTAACTCTCTCTACTAGTTGCAGTGTGTTTTCCGTGTTGTCTCTCGGTGTTTTGGGGTTTTTTTGTCCCCCGGTGTTCGGACCACCTTAAGGATCCGTCGGCCGGGTCTGGCAGGGATATGTTGCCCTCGCGCATTAATCACAATCAAGCAGCGGAGTCGGAGCTGCTCTCACGCGATGCTCCGAGGAGGGGAGGGCGCGCGGGCTCCCAGCGTGTTGTTGTAATGTGATACCTCCTCCTCGCGCTCCGGTGTTCGCAGCTGCGCACTTCGCCCGTTTGCTCTTTTGTTCGCTTTCTCAGGAGTTTTGTCAGACGGTGGAAGTTACAGACGAGTACAGAAAGAATCCACACTGTAAAAAAAACAAACAAAAAAACCCCCGGCATCCTGTTTAAGAAAGGTGAAACTTTAGCTGGTGCAAAAAACGGTGGACTACTTTCATATGACTGTAAAAAAATAAATAAATAAAATTCAAAACAAAAGGTCCAGCTGCAAGAAGAGCATCAGAAAAACACATTACAGATGCTGCTCTAATATTTAAAAACAAAATGTGAACAAAACAAACAAAAAAGTTTACATGATTTAAAATAATGACATTTTTGCATGATTTGCATCCAGTAAAACTGTAATTTTAATCACACTTTGTAAAAGAACAAACTAGCATTTTAAAAAAAATACAAAATTTTGATGCCCGCTTTTTTAAAAATGTAAAAAAAAAAATGGTGATTTTGCTAGATGTGCTACCAAATAGGTAATTTCACAAAACATGAAGAATCTGTAAAATAACAGTTTTAAAAATATTTTCATAAACTTTTTTAAAATCTGTAATTCAGTTTTTTATTTTATTTATTTATTTATTTTTACAATTTTTTTGATGTGGACCTTAGTCACAGTTTTGGCCTGTTTTTATTGTTTGTTTTTTTTACAGTCAACATGTCAATTAATATTTTCTTTTTTGTGATTTTATTAGCTATTATCAGTAATGTAAAAAATCAGGAAAAACCTCTAAAATACACCATTTTTCAGTACTTAATATACATAATTTTTCTTTCAAATAACAGCGTACTAATAAACCTTTTTTGCTGATTTTAATACAGTGAAAAATGTAATTTTACACACATACTTTGTGAAAGAACAAATTACTACAGTATTTGTAAAAATAGAAATTTAAAGAAAAATTTAATTTTTCACTCACAGTATAAACAAAAAATCTAAATTTATGAGTGAACACTGTACAAAGTTTTGACTTTTTTTTTTTTTACAGTCAACGCGTAAATTAATACTTTTGTGTTATGAACTTGGAGCCTCGTACTGTTTAATACTGTAGAGACCAGAGGAGGCATCACTCAGACTACAGGTAGTTCATGTTGGCAAGCAGAGAGCATTGTGGGAGTTTAGCTAGCAGGGGGCACCATGACGCAGACTTCTGTGGTGGTTAATGACCTCCAAACAGAGCTCTTATGTTTGTTACAAACTGAGTTTTTTTGGGGCAGTATTACTACTTGTGTCTGTTAACTAACTTAGGAAAGTCAGCGCAGGAAAAATGCCCTTTGTACTCGTGTATTTGTGTTATTGAATAATTGATTATTGATTGGTAATGTCACAAATTGCACCGTCACTTTAAGACACATTTGTCACAGTGGATGTAAACAAAGGGTCGGGTTCAGGCAAGAAGCCGGTTAGTCAAAAAAAGCCTTGATTGCAACATCAGAAGTTAGGTGTCAGAGAATCACCACTAAAAGAATCCTGAATAGAAGAATTTGGTAGTCAGATCTCCTGCCCCTCCTCTTAAAAAGCTAAACATCTGCTTTGTGACAGCCGAACCCAGCATCCAGACTGCAGGAAAACACACTGGGGCAGTTCATGCTGGTAATCAGGGAGCATTGTGGGGTTTAGCTAGCAGCGGGCACCATGACAAAGACTTCTGTGACAGCTAACGACCGCCAACCAGAGCTCTTGTGTTTGTTTCAAACTGGGATTGACTGGGGCAGTGTTATTACTAAATCAGCAATGTCCGCACAGGAGCAATATCCTTTGTACTCGACTTGTGTTATTGATTAATGATCACTGATTGATAACGCCTAAATCAATAATCATTACTCAATAACACAAGTAATCATAACTCATTACTCACTACTAGTGTTATTGAGTAATGATTGTTGATTGATGAGACTTAAAATTGCACTCTTTCTTTACGACACCTGTGTGAGGGTGGACGTAAACAAAGGATTGGGTTCAGGTCCAGGTTTTATGTCGCATGTCCCGCCCCCCGTACTCAAAAAGCCAATCATCTGCTTTGTGACAGCCGAACCAGGAAGCATCCAGCCAATCGTGTCGCTGCGCCGACTGCAGGGAAAAACACTGGCGCAGCTGAATATCCAGTTAACTCCGACGTCTGTTAATTACAGGCACTTTATCTGGTCCAAATATAAACCAGCGCTCTCATTCACAATTCAAAACACATGACTGGTCCTGCTGTTGCTTTCAAGTGTTTTAATACCGGGATTAGCCGGAGACAGCAAAATAAATCCAAGTGAAGGATTGTTTACATCAGCAGCGTTTATGTTGCCCTTTTACAATCAGTACCAGCCCCATGTAGCTGTGATTTTAAGAGTAAACGACGCAGACTGGTCTGCTTGTGCCGACCTGGCAGATTGTCTGTTCCCAGTGTAAATCCCAAAATAAAAAGGTGGCCTGTGTGCAGACGTCTGTGCTTCAGGAGATGCAGGGCTGAGGTTTTCCTGAACGGCCAGCTGGGCTCAGCAGCACAAAGGCAGCATTGAGGCCGACTGTAAAAAGCTGTGGTCAGTGCACAGGGGCATTCCATGGCAGATCGGCCCGTCCAAATTCTCCAGTTTATTACCCGTGCACGATGCCAGTCTCCTCTGCCATGCATCCTAATGTATTATTAAAAACACCAAATCAATGTGTTCTCCATTTTCCAAACTGGAGCAAGTCTTTCCAGTCAGCTTCCAAGCAGCATTGTTCTCATTGTTGAGCACTGGGTCATGTCAGAAACGCAGAGTTCTGACTCTGTCGTTTCTTTGTCTTCATGTTCGTGCAGCTGAGTAGGTTTCTTCTTTCTGAGCGGTGTTCCTACAGGTTTCTTAATTTGAAAATCTGGGTTAATTACAGTGTTTGGTGCTCATTAAACCCCCCCAGGGAGCTCGGCAGTAATCTGTGTGTGTGAGTGTGTATTTAACGCTTAGCAAAGTTGGTTTTACTGTGGGTTTATTGTAGCTTGCAGTGATAAGACGGGATGTCACGCTTCCAGTGCAGGTATTTGTTGCACGGTGATCTGCAGGCAGACATGCTGATAAGAGGTGTGGCTCCACATTTACTCTTTGTTCCTTGGCCTTTGTTGCACTTTCAAAGGGCAGCGCTCGTAAATGCTGTCAGTGGTGGAAAGTACATTTACTGAAGCGCTGCACAGGACCCGTCTGACTTCTGATGAGGAAGGATCTGGTATCTAAAGCTCCAGTGTTAGCTCACTGTTAGCAGACCTTGCTGTGCGCCGTGGCCTGATGAAGACCCACTGTGGGGTCGAAACGGTGCTTGGCTCACATTGTTCACTATTTCACAGAGGAGTTTTCACTAGCTAAAGTAACAGAAAACCTCCAAACCTCCCCAAAAACGTCCCGAAAAGCAGCCGGACGCTAGCGATTTAGCGCTAGCAGCAGAGCTAGCTGCGGAGCTAGCAGCACCACAAGGTCCCTCCAAAGGGACAAATAAACCCCACGCTGGTGGGGAGAAATAAGTTTTCCATGGGTGTATTTCAATTTTAATTTCCATTTACAGACACATGTAATTAAATCGGATAATGGATAATGGATAATGAATTACGGCCCGTTTTCCGTTTTTCATTTTGTATTATCACTGAAAAAAAACGGGAACGGTTTATTTTTCGTTTTTATTTTGAAATCTCAAAATAAGAAAACGAATGGCTGCGACGTACACGGACCCATAAAATAGTGCATAACCTCTATGTTATTGCACAAAGTGTCAAAAACGTGGATGTCAAGGCACCAGAGAGTCAGTAATCAGGATAATAATGCACCAGATTGTCAAAACCCTGGATACTATTCCAACAAAGTGTCAAAACGTGGATATGAATGTGCCAAACTGTCAATAATCAGGATATTAATGCGCAAAATTATCACATATCTGGATATTAACCCACCAAAATTGTAAAAAATCTCGAATTTAATGCATTAAAGTATCAAAAACCTGCATGTCGATGCACCAGAGAGTCAATAATTAGAATATGAAAGACGAGGACCAGGAGATAAATGCATCAAAAACCTGGATATTGTTGCATTAACGTGTCAATAATGCAGGTATTAACGCACAAAACTGTCCAAAACCTGGATAAAAATGTGGAAAACAGTCAGCAACATGGATAGTACTAGAAATAGTGGAGTAATCCTGGAGGGCTGTTGATGTGGAGCTTTCCTCCTCATGAAAGTAGCTCCGGCGAATGTGTGACTGATGAGTATTTGGTGGGATGACTAATGGTCGACTAACCTCTCCTCTATCTTGGTTTTGACTCACGCTGCCTCTTAAGTTTTATGTCCTGCTTCCTTTCTGTGGAGCGAACACCAGTGGCTTTCTCTCAGAATCAGTGGGACGTTACTGACAGTGACTGTTTGATGATGCTCGGATGGATACTGGAGCCTGTTGTTACTCGTTTATCACCTTGTACATCTTCGTTCGGCGCATGTGATTTAATGGGAGCTCTCGGCTCTGTTTCTTCCCTCCGTCTGGGAAGCTCTTTGAAGGCTTTTGTAAACTCTCGAGCGGCTGAGTCATCCCGCTGGATCTGGCAGGCGAATGTGTGTCAGCGAGTCGAGTCGAGGTCTTCGGGTTCGCGTCGCTGCCGTTGTCCTGCTGAGATAAGAAACCCAAACAGAAACCGAGGGACGCACAATGAGAACGCCCTGATGTCTGCCGCTGCTCGGCCTCGTGACCCGCAGCAAGTCAAGGTGCAGAGAAGGGCTCTGAATGCCGGCTTTTGTCTCGGCGAGGCATTTCTTCAGAGCGAGGTCGTTTCTGAGGAGGTGCATCTCGAGCACGAGTCGCCTTCAGTGGCGGAGGAGGAAATTTAATTGGCTGCCGTTAACCAGAGTTTCGGTAAACAGAGAAATTGAGGGAAAGGTAGGGAGTTTGCAGGCTGAAACTGCTGATATGCGACGGTTGACTCACGTGGTTTATCGTGGTTATGATTGGTTCGTTTTCCCCAAGTATTTACAGAAGAGACTCCCGACTTGGACTCACTGCAGCTAATATTTGGTATATTTTCCCGACTGATCGATTAGTTGTTTGGTCTCTTAAATGTCAGAAGGTGAATTTAACCCTCTGTGCCCTGGCGAGTTTGAAAAACACGTCAAAAATCTGCGAAAAGGCACCATTTATTAGCCAGAAACTGTAAAAAGAGAAGAAAAAGGATCAGATTTGAAGCTTTCTTATGGTCCTTGAACGCATCATCTGTAATATGCGGATTTATCTGGAAAGTAAACGCTTTATTCGGGCATGTCTCTTGTCAAAATCCTCCAAAAAAATTACAGTATTTGCTCCAATTACATTCTGTAAACAACAAGAAATTTGACACAGCTGAGACTCTTCAGGTTGAACTGCAGGCAGTGTTTCCACAGAGCAGAGTGACTAAGAAGAAAATCAAACCTACTGGATCAATAAATAAATGCAGCAAGACTCAGAAACAGTGAACAGAGGAGACAGTAGTTGAAGATACATCCAGCATGGAGGAACATCTTCCTACAGATGATGAGCAGAGTAGAGAGGAGAAGACTGGAAACATTGAGATATTTATGTCCAAAATGACTCAACAGTTGTGCAAAATCACATAAAGTTGTTCAAAATAATCAAAAACATTGTTCAAGATGACTCAAAACGTGTCAAAAATGACCTAAAAATCATCAAAAACCAGACACACTGGTCCAAAATGCTTAAAAATAACATTCAAAATGAGTTAAAATTTGAGACAAATGACTCAAAAATTGAGAAAAAGGATGATGGTAGGAAATTGAAAACATGCTGGATGAATAGAATAAATGCAACATGGCTCAGAAACAGTGAACAGAGGAGACAGTAGTTGAAGATACATCCAGCATGGAGGAACATCTTCCTACAGATGATGAGCAGAATAGAGAGGAAAAGACTGGAAACATGGAGATAGATAAATATCTGTAGTATGTGGAGATGAAAACGACCACAAAGAGACATGAAACGACACTTATAAGAAAAAAAATTGCAAAAAAACAGACGTAAAACAGCAAAAATGAGACACAAAATGACAAAAACGATGCAGAAAACAACAAAAACGAGACACAAACAGATTATATGCATAAAATGACCAAAGGAAGACTTGAAACAGACGAACAAGAAAGTCTGGGGGGAAAATCAAACCTACTGGATCAATAGGATAAATGCAGCACGGCTCAGAAACAGAGAACAGAGGAGACAGTTGTTGAAGATACATCCAGCATGGAGGAACATCTTCCTACAGCTGGAAACATGGAGATAGATAATTTACAGTATGTGGAGCCTCTTTTTTTCTAATGTTAACACCTGTGGACACTTGGAACAGTGTTGGACGTGCTGATTCCAGGATTTTTACATTTTAATGCAGCGAATAATCAAAGAAGTTCAGCTTCCATGAAGGAGCAGGACTTTATGCTGCAGTGAACAACGTGACAAGTAGTAGATTAATCGCCGTGGCTCTTTTATTCAGGCAGAAACTTTAATTCTTTCTCTGTCTTGTCATTACTTGCTGCTTTTTACTGCGACTTGAATCCCAGATGTCAGAGGTTCAGTCGTTGTGCAACATCATGTGGATGCATGCAGCTGCACCGTCAGCTGAGTCTGAGCCCGTTCAAACAACTGCAGATAAAATAAACTGTGAGTGACTGAAGTCCACTTTGACACACTGTGGATGTGAACTGTGGCCCAGTCAGGGTTTGGTCTGAACAAAGCACGTTAATCCTGATAACTCATCCTGATCATTTCAAACAGCAGGAGTTTTTATCAGTTTGTAAAGCAGAGACGGGCTTTTCTTGTTTATTTAAACACAGTTGGACTAAACAGCATTCATCACTTCGGGCCAACAACCTTACCTTTTAACTAAACTCTGCTCCTACACTGCTGCACATAGAATAAACTGCCTTCTGGATGCTGAAGCTCGATCTATTAAATGAATCATCAACTATTCTGATGATCAATTTGAGTTGTTTCTAATAAAATAATCTAAATTCTGTGATCGCAGCTTCGTAAATGTGAATATTTTCTGGTTTATTTCCTCCTCTGTGGCAGTAAATTGAACATATTTGAGGAAATCCGCATTTTTCAGCATTTTACAGACCAAACAGTTAATCAGTTAATTCAGAAAGTGATCAACAGATTTATCGACATTGAAAATAATAATAATAATACCTGATTAGAGGCTGAATGTAAGCATTTTGCCACCACAAAACTGCATTTAAGCAAAAAGATTATTCCTCAGTTACCAAATAAGAGCGAGAAAATGCAAGAAAAACTGAAATTATATTACTAGGTACTCGTTTTGAGCTAATAAGTTGTAAATAGGGCTGTAACGGTGCAAAAGAATCTCGTTTCGTTTTGGTACAGAAGTCATGATTTGGCTCGGTTCGGGACCCTCTGGAGTCGACGGACACGCCGGCGCGTCAAATTGACATGACCAATTTAAGATGACGTAGCATCAAGACGCCTCGCTGAGTCTCCGTTTCAACTTGTGTTCAAAGTATGGATTTCAAACTAGGGTTGAGGAGCCAGACATGAGGACAAACCACAACACACAGACCAACGGCAAAAACCAAGATTCAAAGTCTTTATTATTATCAGGTCGTTTTATCGGCTGATTTTTTAATTATCGGAATGACGTCATAATCGCCAAAATTAACCGATAATTATCAGACGCCGGTGTTATCGTGCATCCCTATTTCTAACTATCTACCAGTCTTTGAATTGTGTTGATCGGCCAAGTAAAACCAGAGTTATGACAGATAATAAACACCATACTTTCTCCACGTTTGGAGCTCCTTACAGCTTTGGTCTGGTCCACTTGTTTCACTCCTTTTTCATCCTTTACCAGGAAACCCAAGTGATCCCAGACGGGTGGTTTTAACCACGGTGGAGCGTCTTCCAGCTGTTAGCATTAGCCATCCCATTAGCATTAGCCGTACGTCACAGAAGCGTTAGCAGGAGAACAAACGGTCCGTCACATCCTGTGTTCCCCTGGAAACTCCTACTTGTTTTTAGTTCCTCAATACTGTTCAACTGTGAGACAGAGAAGGTCCAACACAACTGTGGGAACTACGAGGTTCACAATTAAAACTATTCTGTACATTGGTCATTCTTAGTAGTCTTAAAATGTTCGGTACACCTCTGTACCAAACAGTTGGGTTGGGGTCGTTGTATTGTTACACCCCTAGTTGTAATGTGAACAAGTTGGACTATCATAATTATGGTTTACTCTGGTTTACCTTACCTTAATACTCTTTGTCCTGCAGCTAGTTTGATCTTATATTTTTGAGGTGTTGGTTTCTAAAAGCTCTGTAAAATGTTCTTTACTTCTGAGTGTTTTGTATTTTTAGGGCTTTAAAGCTGTGAGTCGGTCGGTGTTTTTTCTCTGCAGGTGTCGTCCTCGTTTTTGTTCTTTTTCTCTGGTTTTGATTTCTGCGTGTGAGTCTAAGAACTTGTATCTCCAGAGAGCCTCATTCGTTTGCTCCTGAACCTGGGTGGTCGGCTAAAAGTCGAGCCGAGCAAATAAAGCTGCTGTCACGTTTAAAAACTGCTTTTCATTTTGACAAACTGCACAAGTAGCCGATGGAATGACTTGTGGTGGGGTTGTATATTTTGCAAGCTGGAGATTGTTTCCCAGAGAGAGAAACGCCGCTCTGCAGTGTCGTCATGTTTAAACAAATGCAATATTTACTGTTTTTATTGTGTACAGATGAGAACAAACAGACTTCTTCATCTTCATCGCTCGTTAGCATTTAGCTACAGATGCTAAGTTCATTTAATCAGGGGTCAAAACTTTTACGCTGTCTAATGAGACTTACCAGGAGTTTATAATTATCATTACAGGACACAAAATGGAACAAAAAATAACTGCAAAGATACAGAAAAGCAGCAAAGACATGAAAAATTACTAAAGTCAGACAGAAAATGTCCCAAATGTGACACAAAACAACCAAAAAGAAGCAAAAACAGCCGTAAAGAGAAGCAAAAATGACCTCAAAGAGAGACAAAGTTCAGAATATGAAACACAAAATCACAAAATGGAGCAAAAAAATAACCACAAAGAGACAGAATAACAGCAAAGAGATGCAAAATAACTAAAATCAAGGCACTAAATGTACTAATGTGACACAAAACGACCAAAACAGAGCAAAAAGGACCATGAAGACACAAAATAGATAACAAGTGAGACAAAATTATCAAAATGAAAGCAAAAAACAATCGCAAGGAGGCAAAATGGCTGCAAAGAGATGAAAAACAGAGAGAAAATGTCCCAAATGTGACAGAAAATCAACAAAATGGAGCAAAATTAACCATAATTAGATGCAAAATGACCACAAAGAGACATAAAATGGCAGCAAAGTGATGAAAAAAATACTAAAATCAAGACACTAAATGTCCCAAAAGTGACAAAAAACAACCAAAACCAGCAAAAACAAGCATGAAGACACACAAAATAAATAACTTGACACAAAATATTCGAAATGAAAGCAAAAAACAATTGTAAGGAGGCAAAATGATAAGATGGAAGATGAAAAACAGAGAGAAAATGTCCCAAATGTGACAGAAAATCAACAAAATGGAGCAAAAACAGCTGTAAAGAGATGCAAAGAGACAGAAAATTAACTCAAAATGACACAAATGGAACAAAAAGAGACAAAAATGGCAGCAAAGTGATGAAAAAACATAAAATCTCGACACTAAATGTCCCAAATGTGACACAAAAGGACCAAAACATAGCAAATAGGACCATAAAGACACAAAATAAATAACAAGTGAGACAAAATTATCAAAATGAAAGCAAAAAACAATCGCAAGGAGGCAAAATGGCTGCAAAGAGATGAAAGAAGATGAAAAACAGAGAGAAAATGTCCCAAATGTGACAGAAAATCAACAAAACGGAGCAAAAACAGCCGTAAAGAGATGCAAAGTGACAAAAAATTAACACAAAATGACACAAATGGAACAAAAAGAGACAAAAATGGCAGCAAAGTGATGAAAAAACATAAAATCTCGACACTAAATGTCCCAAATGTGACACAAATCAACCTAACTGGAGCAAAAACAACCACAAACAGACGCCACATCAACACTACTAGTTCTCTCTAACTGGTACGACGCCACAAACATCACCTGTTCTCATTCTCTTTAAAACAGAGGTACGTTTGTCATTCTTGTTTTATGTGACCTAATACTGAACTCCCATGATCCTTTGGTCCACCATGAAAGCCAGAGATCCCCGGTTTGATGCTCCTGCTGTGGGACAAACGCTGCTTTTCTCTGCTCCACTGGTAACTTTCCACTCGTCCCTGTTGCCTTGTGAAACCTTCTTTCAACACTTTTCCTGCAACGCTGAAACATAAACATCCAGTTTGTCTAAGCCGAGCGAGGATCCGTGTCAGAGCCTTTGTTTTAACACGACGACTGTTGAGCAATCGACGCCCACGACTCCGACGAGGAAGCCAGCTCGCGTCTCTGGCAGCTGATTCTCTGCTGACTCACCTGAGCGGAGCCGTGACTGAACCTTAATGTGGGTCACGTCTGAGTGGCGTGTGTCATCCTGCGATCTGCGACGCATCACCCACCGGGTTTTTCCTTTTCTTTTTCCCTCCTCAGGAAGAAGATCTCCGACGGCAATGAAGTTGTTAAGTCGAACCCGTCGAAGCGCCACCGGGATCGGCTGAACGGGGAGCTGGACCGGCTCATGGACCTGCTGCCGTTCGCCGAGGACGTTCGCTCCCGTCTGGACAAGCTGTCGGTGCTTCGCCTCAGCGTCGGATACCTGAGGGTCAAGAGCTTCTTCAAAGGTAAGGAGCCGACTATGAGATGTTATAAGAACACAAATGCCACCGCTCTCACGTCCTCACTGTGCTCTCTAACACTAGAAAACTACTAAACAATAACAGCTGGGTCCGTGCACGTCGCGGCCATTCGTTTTCTTATTTTGAGATTTCAAAATAAAAGCGAAAAATAAACCGTTTCCCTTTTTTTCAGTGATAATACAAAATGAAGAACGGAAAACGGGCCCTAATTCATTATCCATTATCCATTATCTGAAAATTAAAATTAAAATACACCCGTGGAAAACTTATTTCTCTACTTCCTGTTGGTTTTGGCTCCGTGACCCGTCTGACTTCTGATGAGGAAGGATCTGGTATCTAAAGCTCCAGTGTTAGCTCACTGTTAGCAGACCTTGCTGTGTGCCGTGGCCTGATGAAGACCCACTGTGGGGTCCAAACGTTGCTCGGCACACATTGTTCACTATTTCACAGTGGACTTTTCACCAGCTAAAGTAACAGAAAACCTCCAAACCTCCCCAAAAACGTCCCGAAAAGCAGCCGAACGCTAGCGATTTAGCACTAGCGGCGGAGCTAGCGGCACCACAAGGTCCCTCCAAAGGGACAAATAAACCCCACGCTGGTGAAAAGTCCACTGTGAAATAGTGAACAATGTGAGCCAAGCAGCGTTTGGACCCCACAGTGGGTCTTCATCAGGCCACGGCACACAGCAAGGTCTGCTAACAGTGAGCTAACACTGGAGCTTTAGATACCAGATCCTTCCTCATCACAAGTCAGACGGGTCACGGAGCCAAAACCAACAGGAAGTAGAGAAATAAGTTTTCCACGGGTGTATTTTAATTTTAATTTCCATTTACAAACACATCTAATTAAATCAGATAACGGATAATGGATGATGAATTAGAGCCCATTTTCCGTTCTTCATTTTGTATTATCACTGAAAAAAACGGGAAACGGTTTATTTTTCGTTTTTGTTTTGAAATCTCAAAATAAGAAAACGAATGGTCGCGACGTGCACGGACCCAGCTGGATGATACATTTGTTAATATAATTAGAGTCCAACTGATCGGGTACTGAGGTCGACATTCGGCATATTTAGATTGTTGGTATCGTTATTTTTATTGACCACTTAGCGCTCCTTTGGTCCTGATGCAGCAGCTCTCCCTCTCTCAATGTCCCGCCCACAGCTGTACTCCATTGGCTGTTACATGTCACAAGTCACTGTCAATCACAGCTATTGTTTACACTGAGACACAGATGAGCACATTTGCAGAACAGGGCTGCTCTCGGTGTTAACAGCTGGAACTTATTTTGCTGACGGTGCTAGGCTATGGCTATCAAGAGGTTTGCTGTGCCTCTTAGCTTGGAGCTAGCGCTGTCTGGAGTGCTGTAGCATCTGTCTAAAGTCAGATTAGCTTGAACACTGTGTTCTAACTGACAGACTCGTCTCTCTGCAGTCACTCTAAGGTCTCAGCAATGTCCCGCCCACTGCTCTTTTCCATTGGCTGTTAAATGTCTCGAGTCACTGCCAGTCACAGCTATTGTTTACACAGAGAGACAGATGAGCACATTTGCAAAGTAGAGCTGCTCTTGGTGTTTACAAGTGGTGCAGCTGTAACTTAGTTTGCTGATGGCGCTAGGATGTGGCTATCAGGAGGTTTGCTTATGGCTCTCCGTCACATCCTGTGTTCCCCTGGAAACTCCTACTTGTTTTTAGTTCCGCAATACTGTTCAACTGTGAGACGGAGAAGGTCCAACACAGCTGTGGGAACTACGAGGTTCACAATTAAAACTATCCTGTACATTGGTCATTCTTAATAGTCTTAAAATGTTTGTACTGCGGTACACCTCTGTACCGAACTGAAAGTGCCTGTACTGAACGGTTCGGTTCAGTGTATTGTTTGCACAGATTATTTTATATATTCCAATATTTCCATCAAATGCATTTCTGTTTCTAGTAAAATATGACGTTACTGTGGTGTATCTTTGATTAACCGGTGTTGATAAACGAAGAAAAACTAATGAATCAATCACAGACGGTCAAATCAGTCAGGATTAGGTGTGGTTTTACTTTCTGTTTGTCGATAGAACTCTTTAGACTTTGTGAATTTAGTCGTATATATGGAAATTCAGGTGCTTTAATGTCAAGTCTGATGAATGAGGAAGACGACGGGGCGTTAAAGACGTACCGGCAGAACATCCTGACAGCAGGAATGAGAAGCACGAAGGAATCTGGTTTAAGGAAGCGACACATCCTCATAGCCTCGCTCCACCCTTCGGCCATAAAAGTCTGAAAATGCTTTTGAAGGTTTACCGTAAGTGGATTAAACGTGGAGGCGAAACCTGACGAGTCATGTGTGAGTTAATTAAAGGTGAGCTGTGAGCTGCTGGCAGACGATCTGCTGAGTAAAGCTGCTTCACTTCCATCCCTGTGTAGAGCGTTGAGTTAGACAGGCTGGAGCCGAGTCCCAGTGAACGTTCACTAAACTATGATAACGCCATTTTGTTTATTAGTGGTCATTTTATGTGTCTTTGTGGTCGTTTCTGTCCCAGTTTGGTCATTTTGTGTCACATTTGGAGCATTTTGTGTCTGATTTTAGACATTTTTCATCACTTTTCTTGCTATTTTGCCTCTTTGTTGTCATTTTGCATGTTTTTCTCATTGTTTTTGTCCTAATTTGGTCATTTTTCGTCACATTTGGGACATTTTTGTGTCTCTTTGTGGTTATTTTCTTCTCCAATATTGGTTGTTTTGCGTCCCTGTATCGTTGTTTTGTTCCATCTTGGTCATTTTGTGTCATGTGTTGATAATTTTGCAGGTTTTTGTGTTTATTTTTGTCCCATTTTGGTTGTAATGTGTCACATTTGGCACATTTTGTGTCATTTTGTGGTTATTTTGCATGTTTTTCTCATTGTTTTTGTCCTAATTTGGCACATTTTGTGTCTTTTTGTGGTTATTTTTTACTCCTGTACTGGTTGTTTTGTTACCATAATGTTAATTTGTGGTCATTTTGCATCTCTTTGTGGTGATTTTTGTCCAAGTTTGGTCGTTTTGTGTCACATTTAGAGCATTTTATGTCTGATTTTAGACATTTTTCATCAGTTTTCTTGGTATTTTGTCTTTTTGTGGTTATTTTGCATGTTTTTCTCATTGTTTTTGTCCTAATTTTGTCATTTTCTGTAACATTTGTGACATTTTGTGTCTGATTTCAGTCATTTTGCATCTTTTCGTTGCCATTGTGTTGTGTATTGGTTGTTTTTGTCTCATATTGTCAACTTTGTGCCTCTTTGTGGTCGTTTTGCATCTCTTTATGATTGTTCTTGTTCTATTTTGGTGATTTTGTGTCACATTTGGAGCATTTCGTGTCTGATTTTAGTCATTTTGCATCCCTTTTTGGTGATTTTTGTCCCAATTTTGTCATTTTGTGTTTGACTTTAGTGATTGTGCATCTTGTCGTTGCCTTTTGTCTCTTTGTGGTTAAATTTTTTGCTCCATTTTGATCGTTTGTGTCTCATATTGTTAATTTAGTGTTTCTTTGTGGCCATTTTGCATCTTTTTATGGTAATTTTGTCCCAATTTGGTTGTTTTTTGTCACATTTTTGCTTGTTTTGCATCTCTTCGTAGCCATTCTCTCTTCATCTTTAAAGCCTCAGTTTTCATTTTCTCATTAACTTTAACAGGATCCTCCCGTAGTGCCTTTAGTGCCACTTAGTGCTGCGTTTGAATAGCTTGTGAAATGACGGATGCAATGAAAGGAAAACCTTCGACACAGACAAAGACTCTTCAGCTGCATTGTAATTTCCTTATCTCCTCATCGGGCTGTTTGCAGTGTGAACATGCCGGCTGAATGGACGCGTTACATGCAGCCACAGGAGCTGTGACATTCCAGCGCTGCCTCTTCTCACAGCCTTTCGCCTACTTTGCTGCTCTGCAGGCGAGACGGGCCCAAGTGTTAATGATAAGCTGCAGACAGATAAACCTTCCTCCAGCTTCGATCGCATGAAGCCGCAAAAAAATACGTCAAGTCACTCTCATTTACCGAGCACACTTTGAGCACAGCGCTGCAGAAATCTGTGTCCAAGCTGCCAAGTTTATAAAACAGGTTTCAAAATGGAAAACAGGAACAGTTTGTCTGCTGTGGGACGCTAAAGTTTGACAGTTTTCCCACCAGCCCGAATAAGAAGTTTGTTTTAACTGAGCCGAACAGGTCAAACGTGAAATCTGTGACGAGCGAAGTGTTCCAGTGACTCGACCTGCAACCTGAACACGTTCTAAACCGGTGGGTTGCGAAGCCATTTTTAGGAGATCGCAGAAGCAAAAAAGTAGTGGTGTAAAGTCTTTTATTTTGAAGGACGTGTTTCTTATAGGGGCTGCTCGGTGCCTCGGTGGTTAGCACCGTTGCCTCACAGCTAGAAGATCCCCGGTTCGCGTCCCGGTTAGGACGCCTGGGATCTTCCTGTGTGGAGTTTGCATGTTCTCACCAGGTTCTCCAGCTTCCTCCCACAGTCCAAAAACATGCTGAGGTTAACTGATGATTCTAAATTGTCCATAGGTGTGAATGAGGGTGTGCTTGGTTGTCTGTCTCTATATGTAGCCCTGTGATAGACTGGTGACCTGTCCAGGGTGTCTCCTGCCTTCGCTCGAGCCGGCTGGGATAGACTCCAGCCTCCCACGACCTTACAGAGGATTAAGCGGTGTGATTTCTCGTGTTTTTGTGTTGATTTTGCTTCTATTGTTGGTGATTTCGAGTCTTTGTGGCGGTTTTTATGCTGATTTCCTGTCTTTTTGTGACGATTTTGCAGTTTTTTTGTGTTTTTTTTGCATCTTTCTGTGATAATCTGGCCTCTCTTGTGGTTTTGTATTTCTGCTGAAGGTGATGAGAACCGACTGGGAGCGGAGCAGCTGTTTATATTCATATGATTTCTGAACTTATACCAACTGGTCATGCAGAACTGAAACAAAATACACCTAATTTTAAATCAAAAGTGAAAAAAACCACAAGCACAGTTTACATTTAGAAATGAAAAACGAGTTCTTTCATGTCCGCTCTGCAAACTAAATGAGCTTTGACTGGCTGTAAAGCGTTGACGTTGCTGATGCACCGTGTTTTTATGGGCGTTTTTATCTTGTTACAGAATATTTTACGTTAATTTTGCAGAGTTCCCATGTAGAGAAGTCGTAATCCTGCAGTCAGGTGGATTTTTGCAGCTTTCAGTGGACAACAGGACACTGAGAAACCGTCTACAAACACCTTCCAAACCTCCAGTCAGGGTCGGATCCGTTTCCAAACAGCTGCTGTGAGCTGCTCTTTATGTACGATCATAAATGGATCACATGGCACATCATTCATAGCAGCAGCAGCAGGCCGCGGCTATAAAAAGCTGCTGTTAACGTGCTGGTTGAGGTGTGAACCTGTCCTGGATCCTTCTCTGTCGGACGGATATCGAGGGTTAATCTCTGACTTAACTCCCGTCTGAACTGCAGCTGCAATTTACTGCAAAAGCATGAAATTATACACGATTACATGACCTAACCAGCAGTCCACTTTCTCTTTCTTTTGCTCGCCCACGCATGCTTTGTTTTTGTGTCATTTGATGGAGCTCAGTCCCTGTTTCCAGCACAGACCCGGACTGTTAATTTGTGGTCATTTTGCATCTCTTTATGGTTGTTCTTGTTCCACTTTGGTCATTTTTCGTCACATTTGGGACGTTTTTGTGTCTCTTTGTGGTTATTTTCTTCTCCAATATTGGTCCTTTTGCGTCTCTGTATTGTCGTTTTGTTCCATCTTGGTCATTTTGTGTCATGTATTGATAATTTTGCAGGTTTTTGTGTTTGTTTTTGTCCCAATCTGGTCTCTTTTTGTCACATTTGGCACATTTTGTGTCTGATTTCAGTCATTTTGCATCTTTTCGTTGCCATTGTGTTGCGTATTTGTTGTTTTGTGTCTCATATTGTCAACTTTGCGCCTCTTTGTTGCTGTTTTGCATGTTTTTCTCATTGTTTTTGTCCTAATTTAACCATTTTGTGTCACATCTGGGACATTTTTGTGTCTCTTTGTGGTTATTTTCTTCTCCAGTAATGGTCCTTTTGCGTCTCTGTATCGTTGTTTTGTTCCATCTTGGTCATTTTGTGTCATGTATTGATAATTTTGCAGCTTTTTGTGTTTGTTTTTGTCCCATTTTGGTTGTTATGTGTCACATTTGGCACATTTTGCGTCTCTTTGTGGTGATTTTTGTTCTAATTTGGTCATTTTGTGTCACATTTGGGACATTTTCTGTCAGATTTTAGACATTTTTTCATATCTTTTCTTGCTATTTTGCCTCTTTGTGGTCGTTTTGCATGTTTTTCTCATTGTTTTTGTCCTAATTTGGTCTTTTTTTGTAACATTTGGGACATTTTGTGTCTGATATCAGTCGTTTTGGAACTTTTCGTTGCCATTGTGTTGCGTATTGGTTGTTTTTGTCTCATATTGTCAACTTTGCGCCTCTCTGTGGTCGTTTTGCATCTCTTTAGGGTTGTTCTTGTTCTATTTTGGTGATTTTGTGTCACATTTGGAGCATTTCGTGTCTGATTTTAGTCATTTTGCATCCTTTTTTGGTGATTTTTGTCCCAATTTTTTCATTTTGTGTTTGACTTTAGTCATTGTACATCTTGTCGTGGTCTGTGAATAACTGGCAGGATGGAGCTCAGTCCTTGTTTCCAGCACGGACCCGGACTGAGGCTGGCTGTGGGTGACGTTCACGTAAACATCGATCGTAGTGGGGTTGAAGAGGTGCTTGTGTGATACTGGTGTTACGTTTCTACGAAGTCAGGAGGCACGCAAAGACAGATCAACCTTCTGAAATCCAAAACCTGCAGGACGAATCATCAGATCTTCAGCTTTTTGAGCGCTGTCGCCAACTTGGTGACTTTAGCTGGGGACCTGTTGACATGACAGCAATTTATAGAGTTTAAGGCTCCATCTACACGAAGCCAAAGGGCTTATAGCTTCAAAAACGTTCTTCATAAAGATGGAGCTGTTCCAGTAAACGTGTCCGTCCACATGAATTCACTTGATACGCCTGTAAACGATGTAAAACACACGCCAGGCCTGTTGGTGGCGCTATGACGCCGTAACAGAAACAAGTGGAAACTGGTGATTTAGAAATCCAGGGTTTCCCCCAGAAAACTTGCTGAGCCCGGTGGTAGAGAAGCCCACCGGCCGCCCACCGTGTTTTTGTAAAAAAAAAAAAGGTAAAAGTTGACAGGAATTTTGAAATTCTGACTATTATGTGTTATTATAAGCTATTTATTAACAATACTTAAACGTAAAGTCTTACTAAAAGGCACAATCTTGAAATACAGTTTTAACAAACACAAAAATACAATTAAAATAAATAATATCAGTTGTTTTCATTAAGTTAAATCCTAGTGAATCTTAAAACAAGCCGTTGCTGGTCACATTTAAAAGTAAAATAAATTAACATAAATAAAAAAGTGCAAACATGGCCAAGGGCTAAAACCAGGGAACTCAGAGGCTGAACAGGTCTGCTGTGCTGTGTGACCTCTACTACTTATTGCTGCACATGGTTCAGGTTGGATCAGTGCATCAATCCGTCTGGGTTTACCATACTGGGTCTGGTAGAACCATCCGCTAAATTTAGGGTCAGCTAACCATTTTGGATTAAATCCACTAGTTCCATGTTTACTATCGCGGCTCGCAGAAGGCTGCTCTGACGACGTGCTAACATCCATGCTAACATCCGTGCTAACTCCACTGGCTCTGCCTCATCATGGAGCCGCGGCTCGGTCGGCTCACCGGGGATGAACTCCCCTTGGCCTGGAGGTGAACGAGCGGCTCATCGTCTCCTCCAGTGCTCCTCCGACTTTGGAAAAAGTTCACGTATCGACTGTAAAATGTCGCCGTTGCGGTTTCAACTGTATCGCGAGATGCTGTTAAAAGCTCTGTATACAGTCTTTGCTATCACTGTTTTGGTGCATAAAGAAACCTATTTAAAATAAATAAACAAGTTACGCTTAGCCTGGGGGGGGGGCAAAGAAAGCCTGGCGGCCCACCAGGATTATAAAGCACTAAAATCTGTATAGGATGTAAACACAGAACATGGCGGCGGCAAATATGAGTGGACGAGCTGGTAGGACTCTAGTCTGGACGGACGATGAGGTGGAACTATCAGCAGGACATACGCAGCACTATACGGAGACATTGTTGTCGTCGTTTTCTGAGTTTGGAGCATCTATGGAGAGGTGGAGCTATGAGGCAAGCAGACAGGGTTTAACAACGGTGACACGTAAACGGTGTTTTCAGATCTTTGCACTCTGGGATCTAGGTTCAGAAAGGATCGTTTTCAGACCCCCAAAACGCCGGCTTGGTTTGGACGATACATGGGTTGGATGGACTATTTGGTCCCTCCAGGATTTCTTGGGCGTTTTTCCAGATTGTTGCTCCTAAAATGTCTGAATTAGCGGGAACTTTTCTAAAAATTTGTTGCGATAAATTGCGGGAGACGGTAAAAAATTGCTAAAAAGTTGCATTTTTTTCTTTGTTTTGTATAAATCATTAAAAATGTTAAAAGTTTAAACAGGTAATTCCACATCCTGGCACACGCGTGTTCACACACACACGCTCACAGCTCGTCACGTCAGTTAATGAATCTAACTGACCTTCATTGTTTCAGTGCTGCCACAGATCTGGATGCAACAGCTTCATCACGGTGGTTTGTCTGGTCTGTGGTCCGCTGGTTTCACCCATTCTCCTGATATGTTTACGGTAGAAAAGTGTTTGTCAGTGGATGGTTTTGGTTTGTGTTCCACCTCAATATTCCACGGGGTGAAAACAGTTTAGCTCCGCTTTGGTGAAGAACATCAGGGAATTGTTCTGCAGTAGTTTTTGTTGCATCTGTATCTTCAAACCATAAACAAAGAAGTGAATCCGGTGACGTACGTGCATCACTGGGGACTGCTGTGATTGGTGGAACTCACGGGAGGCGGGACAAAATTGCGGAAAAGTCGCTGTGATTGGACGAAATTGCAAGGTGGCGCAGAATTCATGGAGATTGGTTGGATTAGCGTTAATTGTTGCGATCGCAGCTTTGAGAATTCCTGGAGGGACTGGTTGATTGTGGGTTTAAGCCGGGGCTCGTCTTCGTCTTCGGGCGCTTTGGCTGAACTGCAGGCTGTGTTTCCACGGAGCAGATCGGAAACGAGTATGGAAACTAATTAAAAATGTAAGCAGCTTAATATCTATAGGATGTAGAGCTGCCATTTATTTTTCCAGTGTTGTCCTGACAGTCCTTGAACTACACATCTGCTGTTCCAACACAGTAATGATCCAAATCTAAGCGTAAAACCATGATATTTGATCAAAAATCACTCTCTTCTACTTGTCTCATATAAAAATTCACCCAACATTAGGTTTATGCGCCAACCAGAGTCTGTAAAACCCAAAAAGACACAGCTGGGAAGCCATGGCTGACTCATCTGTGACCATGTGATAAAAGCTGATGGACTTTTCGGGTGAACTGCCGGCTGCTTGTAAATGAGGCGTGTAGAATGAAGGGATTTTGATGAAAGCTTAGATTTGGTAAACTTTCCCACCAGATGGGAAGTTCAGAATCCAGCAGTTCTGTCTGTTTTTTACGGTTTGTTGCTGATAAATGGTTCAATTTTGACGATTTTTTCCCGCTTTATAACAACATGCCTCTGGAACGCCACGAGAAGAGCCGCATAAGTAAAGCTTAACAATATTATTATGGTCATAAAACGGATGTCGGCCCTCAAAAACCCAGCATTCATCGCGGCTGTACTCCTGCAGCGAGTTTGTGCTGAAACAAGCCGTCGTTGACGTGTGGAATAAAGTATGAAGCGGTGAGGGAACACGAGAGGAACGTTAGACGTAGGAAATGTCAGTGTTTGTTTAAAAAAATACAGTTTCAACTGTGTTGCGAAAAACTACAAACATACAGGGTTTTGATGTGAACATTCACAGCTTTACCATGTGTTTTTTTTAAAACATCTATATTAATCCTTTTTTCAGTTATTTTATAAAAAAGAAAGTTATTTAGTCAATTTATTTACAGATTTTCAGTCATTAGTGTGCATATTTCTTCTTTTAAAATAACAGCAAATATCTGTAAAACAACAAAAACAACTTAAAACTGTAATTTTACAGTCAAATGTTATAAAAAGAAGAATTACTATTTGTAAAAAAATATGTGGAAATTAATTGTAGTTTTTGGCTGTCAACATGTAAATTAATGCATTTTACTACACATCTGTCATTTAACAAAACAGGAAAAATCTCAAATAGATAAAAATAATAATAATAATTCCCTTTTGTCAGTCATTAATAGACATATTTTTTTTCCTTTTAAGAAACAGAAAAAATCTGGAAAATCATATAATTTACTGATTTAAATGCAATAAAATAATAAAAGCAAATGTCTAAAAAAAAGTTGTATTTTTTGCTAATTTAAATACAGTAAAAAAGTGTAATTTTACAGTTAAATGTTGGAAAAGTATATTTATATAATATAGATTTTTAATGTTTACATTATTTACAGTTTTGTAAATAAAATTGTTTTTTAAGATTAAAATAAAAAATAATACATTTTGTTTTTTCTGTAATTTGATTAGATATTTAACAAAACAGGGAAAAATCTAAAATAACAGTTTCACTCCTTTATATAATTAATAATACTAAATAAAAGTAGTAATAATAATAATAGCAAAATATCTGTAAAATCATATCTTTTGTTTATTTAAATAAACTAAAGCAAATTACTGTTTCTGAACACAAATTTTGATATTATTTACATTTTCTGTCTGTTTTCTTGCAGTTAACGTCTAAATAATGCTCTTTTTTTGTGATTTATTAGATATTACATTGAATTTATCAAAACAGAAAAAGTCTAAAATAACAGTCAATGAAATCATTTACTATTTTCACTCCTTAATATGCATATTTTCCCCTTCAAAAAGCAGAAACATCTGTAAAATCATATATTTAACCGATTTAAATACAGTAAAAACTGTAACTTTACAGTCAAACATTACAAAAGAGTGAATTACTGTTTATAAAAATACAGATTTGGGCCTGTTTGGTTGCAGTTAATGTTATTCTGTAACTTTATTAGATATTAGATTTAATTTATCTAAACTCAAAAAGTGTAAAATAACGGTCAATAAAATCATTTACCATTTTTCCACTTCTTAATATGCATATTTTCCCCTTCAAAAGCAGAAAACATCTGTAAAATCTTATGTTTTACTGATTTAAAATGCAGCAAAAACTGTAAAGGAGTGAATTACTGCTCATAGAAATGCAGATTTTTGATGTTAACATGTTAATATTAAAGCTCTTTGTCTGTGATTTCCCTGGATGTCATCTGTAATTGAACAGAACAGGGAAAACAGCATTCAGTAGCTTTAATTGTTTTCAGTTAGTGGAGGTGGATCGTCTTGCTTTGACTGGTGGATTCCCTGAGCTCCGCCGTCTATCTACACAGGATCACGGCTCGACTCTCTGGTCGGGGGGTTCCTCCAGTCAAAACACGGGGCCGGGACGGCTGGGACATGCCCAGAATCCCAGATAAGGATCCCGTAAACCGAGGGGGCGGAGGACGGAGGTGGTTGGAGGGGCTCCGAGGGGAGATCCGAAGCTCCGATAATGGAGCACCGGGAACGGACCCGCCGGCCTCATCGCGTGACTCCACGAGGCAGCGCTGGGTGTTTTGGAAGGCTTGCGGCCCGCTGACATACTTGTGTGACGCTGTTAGAAATCGGAGAAAAATGTGGACTTCCAGGCTCATTGGAAACATCCAGGGCCTGTTTGCAATCATAGCCGATGCGGTGACGGCGTATCGTGCGCTTTAATTTGATCTAATTTGGTGTTTGGGGGATCTGAACTGCACAAGTTCTGCACACGTGATGCAGGAAGGAGCTTCATTTGGGGGGCTTGGAGGGGGGAAGCCTGGCGCTGTTTGCTATCGAGCTCATTATTCCTCACTAGTAACTCACCTGTGGGCTCCGTGGAATCACATGCGAGGTCGGCTTTCCCCCTCACGGCTCGCCTTTCAGTGTGTCGTGAGAAACCGGGTGACCGCTGGGAGACTGATTTAATCATGTTTTCATTTTTTATTTTACCCCCCCGCCCCCCAAATTTCCATTCTGTGGAAGCTCCAGCTCTCCCAAAAACCACAGCGCTGCATCTCTCCCCGGTTCTCCGCGACACTCGGACGCTTCCAGAATCGCCTTTGTTTGTTTACGCGCTCAACCAGAATCAGCTGAGGTGTGTTTGTAGCGTTTATTCAAAGGGTGCCGTGACTCAGGACCTGTCAGGAAAGAATGTGAAAACACAGGAGGGTGAATTAGTTGTTTTTTTTTAAAACGTTGATGACGATAATTTCGTTTTCCCTCGGATCTGCAGATCTGCGTCGGCCGGAGGAGCACGCGAACCTGTTTTCCCCCTGTTCCCATCTTGAACTGGAGAAAAGGGCGTCTGAGTTCAGCTTTTGTTTGGAGCCGGCTGGAAAATGAATCTTAAACATCTGATCTCACTGGACGGATTCAGAGCAACGTCGGCGGCTTTGAACGTGTTACGACTGCCGACTCGCGACGCGTGTTTCATAAACTCCTCATCTTTATAGAAACCTTATTTAACGAGTGTAACTGACTGTAAGCTGCCTTTTCCTGATTAACCCCCTGAGCTCCTGTCTCATTTTTCCACATTGTGAGTCATTTTTTACTGCAATATCAAGTCCTGCATCTCTATGGAATCTATCTACCTATCGCAGGTCTACACATAGAGCAAGCACACTCTCATTCACACCTACGGACAATTTAGAATCATCAATTAACCTCAGCATGTTTTTGGACTGTGGGAAGAAGCTGGAGTACCCGGAGAAAACCCACGCTGTACAGGGAGAACATGCAAACTCCACACAGAAAGATCCCAGGCGTCCTAACCGGGATGCGAACCGGGGATCTTCTAGCTGTGAGGCGACGCTGCTAACCACTGAGCCACTGTGCAGCCCCATTTTTACACATGCCCACAGATGTTACCAATTAAACTAAGTGGAGGCTCTGCATGCTATAGATATTAATGCGTAAACACAGCCTGCAGTTCAGCCGAAAACGCTTTGAATTTTTGTCATGTGACAGTTGGTCACAGCTTAATCATTAATGGCTTTGTGGTTTCATCAGAGAGCTCAGAATTTTTTGTTTTTTACAGGATGTGGTTCAAGTAAAGGGTTTATTTTCAGCGATTTTTTTAAAAATGAGATGGGAAATAAAGTGATTTTGATCTAATTTCACCATTTTAGATGGGGCAGGTTTGGTCCTGGCCTCATGGCTTTTGTAAACACAGCCTGCAGTTCAGCCGAAAACTCTCTGAATTTTTGTCATGTGACTGTTGATCACAGGTGGATCCTTATTGTCTTCGTGGTTTCATCAGGGAGCTCAGAATTTTTTGTTTTTTTACAGGATCTGGGTCAAGTAAAGGGTTTATTTTCAGCGATTTAAAAAAAAAATGACATGGAAATAAAGTGATTTTGATCAAATATTACCATTTTGGATAGGATAGGTTTGGTCCTGGCCTAATTGCTTTTGTAAACACAGCCTGCAGTTCAACCGAAAACACTTTCAATTAAAAAGTGTGATGACTCTTTTTTTTTTATTAAAAAAAAGAGTCATGTAAAAAAAAGTGATTTTTTGAAACATCATGATTTTATGCTTAGATTAGGGTCGTTATTGTGATGGAACAGCAGATGTGTATTTCAAGGACTGTCAAAACAATAATGGAAAAACAAATGATTGCTCTCCATCCTATACATATTCAGCTACTTACAGTTTTAATTAGTTTCCATATTTGTTTCCTCTCCGCTCGGTGGAAACACAGCCTGCAGTTCAACCAAAAACTCTTTGAATTTTTGTCATGTGACTGTTGGTTGCAGCTGCATCATTAATGACTTCATGGTTGCACTAGGGAGTTTAGAATTTTTCGTTTTTTACAGGATCTCGTTCAAGTAAAGGGTTTATTTTTTAGTTTTTTTTTAGGCCTGGTCCCGAATATTCAAATATCTGAATATGCGTTCGTTATGGTGGCGTTTGAATAATGATTCTGATATTCGAATATTCGTGCATGGCGCTGCCGGGCGACACTGAGCCTTGCCGACCCTTGCCGAATGCTGCCAAGCGTTGCCGAGGCTGTAGTATGTCGCTGAGCGTCGCCGAGTGTCACCGAGGGTCTAGTATGCCACCGAGCTTTGCCGAGCGTTGCCGAGCGTTGCTGAGGCTGTAGTACACCGCTAAGTGTCGCCGAGCGTCACCGAGACTCTAGAACGCCACAGTGGTTCTAATACGTGGACCTGCCAACTGCAATGTGACGTTCTGCTGCCAGAGGTCAGAATTTATTGTTTTTTTACAGGATCTAGTTCAAGTAAAGGGTTAATTTTCAACCATTTCTTTAAAAATTACTCTGTAAAATAAAATGATTTCAATAAAATCACTTTATTTTACCTACCTTGTAGGTAGGTTTGGTCCTAAACCAAATGGCTCTGTGGAAACACTGCCTGCAGTTCAGCTGAATAGTCTCTGAATTTTTGTCACATGACTTTCGGTCTCAGTCAAGTCTGTCGTGAATCCCTGGTTGCACTAAGGAATGCAGAATTTTTTAGTTTTTTACAGAATCTGGTTACTGCCGATGCTTCATTTGACATATAGAATAAAGTAAGAAATATTCAGATTTTCAGCTTTAATTTGGTTCATTTTCCTGATGACACCAAAAGTCACACATAATTAGTTCTAGGATTTTTTTAAAGTTGAAAATACAACAATTTTTCCTGTTTTTACATTTCCTTGCTGCGACAAATGGTTGAATTTTAGTGATTTTCAAAACCCATCTTTGGGGTTGAGATGCTTCAACGTATTTAAAAAATGCATGTATTTACAGACTTGAAGTTTTCATCTGCACCTACCAGCAGCTGTCAGCATCCCAGTACCTGCTATCTGATTTGCTAAGTTTAGAAATGTTGTTCTCCTGCCTCGAACATGAGCTTGATAAGCATCACCTTAGCGGCCCGAATTCTGCTTTGTTTTGTTTCCATTCTGTTTGTGCCCGAGTCAGACCGAAGGCATTAACCTCCAAGCAGATAAAAAGAAACCCGACAGCCAGAAATAGGCTGCGAGTGTTGATTAAAGAGCTGATCCCCCTCCTCCAGACCCCAGTACCAGCACAAAAACAGACACCGTGTCCTGAATGGCGTATAATCACTGTTTATTTTGCTTTGATCAAGGTCTGCTGATGGACGCTTTGAGAACTGAACGGCTGGTTCAAGTCTTCAGGGGACAGTTGATGTAAATAAAGATAGTGACGATCTTCAGTCGTGGATAGTCTCACAGATTTTGTCATTTAACTTACAAAATCTAAACTTTTTTACTCCACTTGAACTCTGCAAAGTCGTGATTGGTTGTAACCTGATGAGGACGATGCTCATTGGACGCTTCTTGGAGGTGTTTTTGTTGACGGGAGGCAGAAGAAGAAGCATCCTGAAGGAATTATTGTTGTAAATTCTTCTTATCCGGGACATTTGCTGTTTACGTTGGTTAATTTAAGTTAAACCCCGAGCAGATTTTCGGTGTTTTTTACTGCAATATAAAGTCCTGAACCTCTGTGGAAACAACACAGCAGTGAAGAGGGAAAGAGAACCCAGAAATCCTTCTTGGTTTTATGTTGTTTAACACCTTAAAACCTGTCCAAAATGAGTCAGAAGTTGTCCAAAAGAACCTAAAATAAGTCCAGATTGCACGAGAATTGTCCAAAATGACTCAAATTTTGTCCAAAACTACACGATAACAGTCCAAAACAACTTAAAACTTGTGCAAAATGGATTCATATTGACATTTTGATGTTCCAGAATGTCTAAAAACTGGAACCTTGCCTTGTCGTACTTGTCACATATCAAATTCTACTGATGTTAGAGCCTCAAACGTTGGTGAAATGTCGACCAAAGACTGTATTTTCACTAGGAAACATGGATCCAACCGTACAGATTCACTGACAGGAGCTTTCTGGGGCCACAGTACCACCAAAGTTTGAACCTTTGGCATGTTTTTTCCATTTTAAAGGGACACTTTGAACTGATTTCATGTGAAAATATAAAAAATGGATCCTTGTCTTGCCATGTTTTGATGTTAGAGGCTGAATAGTTGGTGAAATATTGACTAAAGACTAAAGGAAATAGCCTTAGTGCCATCCTCATTTGAAAATTGTGCACTTTTTCCTCATTGTTGAGGGGCTGTAATCAAAAATTTGGCGTCTTCTGGATCCAATTTAGTAATTTCTATTAGCTGGAAACTGTTCTGTCCCGTGTCCTCACCACGCTTCAGGGCTGTGGGAGTTGGATTCCTGGAGATATTGAACCCTGAAAATGGCTTCTCGGGTGTTTTTGAGTGTGAAAATGCAAAAATTGAAGGCCTGAAATTGGATGAGATTCTCAAATTTCTGCCAAAATATTTGACAGAACTTAGTTTTGTGTCCTAAATACCAAAGTAGCAGCAACATCTGAAGCAACATGTGGGTCGACTGACAGCTTAGAATGGGAGAAATTTTCCTGACAGAACCACGTGTCACACAAGGTTAGTTCAAGGACCCTCTGAAAGCTGAAAATTTGGCATTTTTCTTTGTTTTTACAGTTTTTTATCTCAAATTTTTTAAAGATGGCACGTCTTTCAAGTGTTTTAGGTTTCAGATTGCTAAAGTCAGAAACTACCGCTGCTGTTAATCCGTGCTAAAAACTAGGGATGCACGATAATGCCAAGTTCAACCGATACCGATAGTCGATATAATTTTATACTTATAACGATAACCGATAATGTCAACCGATTGGGTTGACATAAACGGCGGGAGTCGGGGGGGAGTGGACACCGGAGTTGGCAGGTCCGTGTACTAGAACCACGGCGGCGTTTTAGAGCCTCAGCAGTGTACTAGAGCCTTGGCAGCACTCGGCGACACTCGGCAGCGCTCAGCGATGCTTGGTGGCACTCGGCGGCATACTACAGCCTCGGCAGCACTCGGCAGCGCTCAGCAGTGCTCGGCAGCGCTCGGCAGCATTTAGCGATGCTCGGTGGCGTACTACAGCCTCGGCATTGCTTGGCGACCCTCAGCAGCATACTACAGTCTTGGCAACACTCGGCAACGCTCAGCAACGCTCGGTAGTGCCCAGCGGCGGTGTGCAAAGCTATTCGAATATTAAAATCATTACCCCAATACCACCACAACCAACCAATATTCCCATATTCCAATATTCGGGACCAGCCCTAGTGAAATGTCTTCTTCTAAGACGGTAAACGAAGTCCACACTGGTCAGTGCCACGCCATGCTGCTTGTTTTTCTCTGCCCGCGCAGTTTGATGACATCACACACATGGGACAGTACCGTCAGGGAGGGGAGGGGTTGAGGAGCCAGGCATGAGGACAAACCACAACACACAGACCAACGGCAAAAACCAAGATTCAAAGTCTTTATTATTATCGACTCATTTTTTTATTATCCGAATCATCAGAATGACGTCATAATTGCCGATATTAACTGATAATTATTGGGCACCGATATTATCGTGCCTCCCTACTAAAAACAAATATCAACCGCTCTGTGGCATCGATACTGAACATCCAGCTCATTTAATGGGACGGAAACAGGCGTCAAACTGGCAGAGATGCGAATCAGTGATCAGAACTTTGAGGATAAAATCAGAGTCGTAACAGGATGCAGAAATTTGTGAGTTTAGCCTTGAGTTTGATGTAAATTCCACCAAATCAACTTAATAATCTGTTGGAAATTTGTGATTCAGGTCATGGTTTTACACTGAAACGTCTTCATGTGAGCTTCTGGCCAAATCTCCCGCCTCTAAAGATACATGAGATTATAAATAAAACAGCAGGTGAAACTGAAAAAGTAAATAGAAGAGGATGATTCTCCCTGATGATGTGATTCTTTTTTGGTAAATTTCTTCGAGCAGCTACAAATGAGGGTTTAAAGCGTCAAGCAGCGTGTTTTTAAACCTCTGTTTTCTGCCCAGAGCTGCCTCTTCTCCTTCTTTTCCCTTAAAAATCGCCTGCTGGCTGCTTCTTCCCCCGAAAGTCGGGGAGCTAAACGAGGACATTAATCAGCGCCGTGATTGGAGGGTGAACCTGTGCACCGGCTGACCCGACTCATTGGCTGCCGTTTGTTGAGAGCGCTGCCCTTTCCTGCACATCTGCGTGAGAACACAGATCTCTGTACAGGATCTACTGGAACTAAATGTTTTCAAATCAAGATAATATTCCCCTATGCATTGCTGGCATGCTTTATACTCTCCGAAGCTGGCAGACCTCCAAGCCGTGACAGCATTTCCTTTTTCTCTCCCTGCCTTCAGAGCCCCACGACCGCATGCTTTGAAGTAGGCTCCATGTGCACAGTTATTTAGCCCTTTTTGTCGAGTTTCAGGTTTATTTTTCGTTGTCTGATCTGTATTTTAACCCTCCTCAGAATGCAGGACTTTGGCCGGTTTGAGGTTTCGCCTCAGTGTCTCGCTGCTTTCCTGATTAGTCAGACTACTAGAGAAGAACTGTGTCATAGTTCTCTGGAGTTCACTTAATTGGCTCTTGTTGAAAAGATTCCCGAGTGACGGAGATGTTTGTCTGGATGAGTCGTGGCCTGATTTTGGAAAACAAAGCTTTGGTTTGATGCTATAACTGGGTCTCTCCTGGTTTAAAATCACACTTTAGCCTGAAAAGTAGGATAGAAGTATTAAACGAAGAAGATCAGGAGATGTGGAGGGCCTGTACAGTGCTTTGTTTTTTATATTCTGCATTTCAAGGCTCACTTGGGGTTTGTAGTTTCTCTGTAGAGCCCATTTAATTGCATTTTAAACTCGATTTTAACATCCTGTGAGTAAATAACCATGATCAGTAGTGACGTTTAAAATCCTCAGCTCATAAAAGACAAACCGTGTAGATATAATCACCTGGTTTCAGGCAAATCTGACGTTAGAAAACCTTATTTCACTCTGCAGTAACTGATGGAGACGAGAGGCTTCTCTGTGCACAGCTGCCACATGTGAGGCGTTCAGGGAACATCTGTAAATATCATCAGTAAGTAGATGTAGACAGTTTTGGCGTAGTTTAAAATCCTCGGCTCATAGAAAACAGCGTATGTATATAAAATCACCTGGCCTTAGAAAACCTTATGTTCCTCTGCAGTAGCTGATGGAGACTAGAGGCTTCTCTGTGTACAGCTGCTATGTGAGGCGTTCAGGGAACATCTGTAAATTGCATCATTAAGTAGATGTACAGTGAGTGAGGCATTTTGGGTACAATTTTATTCATATTTAGTCTCCAGGAGATGATGGTGAAGATTATTTTAAGTATTTTTTTGATGCCGATTTGTACATGAAAACAATTCTGCAGTAACTGATGGAGACGAGAGGCTTCTCTGTGCACAGCTGCCACGTGTGAGGCGTTCAGGGACGTCTGTAAATTGCATCAGTAAGTAGATGTAGATGATTTTGACGTATGAGAATAAAATCACCTGATTTTCTGGTGACCTTAGAAAACCTTATGTTCCTCTGCAGTAACTGATGGAGACTAGACGCTTCTCTGTGTACAGCTGCTTTGTGAGGCGTTCAGGGAACATCTGTAAATTGCATCAGTAAGTAGATGTACAGTGAGTGAGGCATTTTGGGTATAATTTTATTCATATTTAGTCTCCAGGAGATGATGGTGAATATTATTTTAAGTTCCTTTTTGATGCCAATTTGTACATAAAAACAATTCTGCAGTAACTGATGGAGACTAGAAGCTTCTCTGTGCACAGCTGCCACGTGTGAGGCATTCAGGGAACATCTGTAAATTGCATCAGTAAGTAGATGTAGACGGTTTTGGCGTGGTTTAAAATCCTCGGCTCAAAGAAAACAGCGTATGTATATAAAATCACCTGGCCTTAGAAAACCTTATGTTCCTCTGCAGTAACTGATGGAGACTAGAGGCTTCTCTGTGCACAGCTCCTATGTGAGGCATTCAGGGAACATCTGTAAATTGCATCAGTAAGTTGATGTCAATGATTTTGACGTAGTTTAAAATCCTCGGCTCAGAGAAAACAGCATATGAGAATAAAATCACCTAATTTTCTGGTGACCTTAGAAAACCTTATTTCGCTCTGCAGTAACTGATGGAGACGAGAGGCTTCTCTGTGCACAGCTGCTATGTGTGAGGCGTTCAGGGAACATCTGTAAATTGCATCAGTAAGTAGATGTAGACAGTTTTGGCGTAGTTTAAAATCCTCGGCTCATAGAAAACAGCGTATGTATATAAAATCACCTGGCCTTAGAAAACCTTATGTTCCTCTGCAGCAACTGATGAAGACTAGAGGCTTCTCTGTGTACAGCTGCTATGTGAGGCGTTCAGGGAACATCTGTAAATTGCATCAGTAAGTAGATGTACAGCGAGTGAGGCTTTGGGTACAATTTTATTCATATTTAGTCTCGAGGAGATGATGGTGAAGATTATTGTAAGTCTCTTTTTGATGCCGATTTGTACATAAAAACAATTCTGCAGTAACTGATGGAGACTAGAAGCTTCTCTGTGCACATCTGCCACATGTGAGGCGTTCAGGGAACATCTGTAAAATTGCATCAAACCAATATAAAAAGGTCGAAAAACATTGGGAGCCTTAAAAAAATCAATTAATAGTGATAAATAATCTCATCACTGGTCAACATTTTTTTTTTTTGCCACAGTCGTGCAGCTGTGATTAAGTGCACTGCAAAAAAATAATGTTTTTTAACCTTTTATGACTGTAATTTCTGCACAATTTGCTGTTATCTTAGAGATTTTTTCAATTTTGTAAAATTGCATATAACATATTGTAAAATAACTGAAAAGAAATGTTAATGTACAAGTTAACTTTAACATAAAAAAACATAAAAATTATATTTTTACTGTATTTAAATCTGCATATATATGATTATGTTACTGATATTTGCCGTTAATTGTAAGAACATTTACTGAAAAATTGTAAATAATTCTTTTACTGTTAGTGTAGCAGATTTTCCCTGTTTTGCCAAATTATAAATAACTAGTAAAATCATGAAAAAAAAGTATTAATTTACGCTTTGACTGTAAAAAATTATTAACAAAACAACAACACATAACATCCACATTAAAATCTGTATTTTTAGAAATAATGATTTATTCTTTTGCATTGTGTGACCATAAAATTACACTATTTTACTGTATTTGAATGAGCAAAAAAACCCACAATATTTTACAGATATTTGCTGTTATTTTCACCATTTTTACAGTTTTAAACATTACAGTATTCTGGCTTTTTAAATGTGTTTCTTGTGAAAATACAGCGTCTGTAATGTAACGTCGCCAAACTAACTGAGAGTTCCTTCGTCTCTTCGGTCCTGTAACACCAGTGGAAGCTCTTCTTGCCATGCTGGACTGCCGCCGTATAAAAATGGATCTGGTCTGAGCGAAGCCTGTAATTTACCAGCTTTGGTGGAACTCCAGACTTGAAGTTTTGCATCGGTCGAACTGCCGCGTCCAACTTTTTCATTTAGGTGCACCAGCGCATAATTTAGGTGCACCCGAGATTTTTCACCGCACCTTTTTAGTGGTGAATAATGCATTTTGAGCAGGGCCCTTTTTTTAGACGTTGGTGATTTCTGAACGCATGATGCAGATGGCTGTGAACAGGAAGAAAAGTTAGACCCTGGTTGTTTAGTGCAGCTGCAATTTGCTGATGTCCCCTAAACGCCTCACCTGCATCAGTACGCTGCAGAAACAGATCCCTAAAAAACAGTGAAAACTTGGCAGCAGGGGTTAGAATAAAATAAAATTTTAAAAAAATGGAAAAAAAGCAGTGAAAGTACGAGGGCTGGTCCCAAATATTCAAATATCTGAATATTCATTTGTTGTGGTGGTATCTGGATAATAATTTTGATATTTGAATAGTCATGCGCGCCACCACTGGGCACCCCCGAATGTCGTCGAACGCTGCCGAGCATTACCGAGGCTGTAGTACGCTGCTGGGCGTCGCCGAGCGCTGCTGGGTGTCGCTGAGCGCTGCCAAGTGTCGCCGAGCGTCGCCGAGGCTCTCGTACGCCGCTGTGGTTCGAGTACGCGGACCTGCCAACTCCGGTGTCACGCTCCGGTGTCCTCCCCCCACAGGACCGACACCGTGGCATGAACCGAATATTCGAATATCCGGCGCTTATTGGATCCGAATATCCGGAGCACAGACATTGCTATTCGGACCAGCCCTAGAAAATAATAGCAAATATATGCAAAATAATTATACTTTTAGCAGATTTAAATACAGTAATTACAGTGTAATTTGTTGGATGTATTTTGCAGTTTTGGCCTGTTTATTTTTTACCGTTAAAATGAAAATTAATACTTTTTTTCTGTTATTTTTATCAAATATTAACAGGTATCATCTACAAAATAACAGTCAAAAATGCATTTACCATTTTTAACCCTTAATTTATAGAATTATTCTTTCAAATAACAACATTTTTGGCCGATTTAAAGTATTTAAATAAGTATTCTTGGTGAAATTGTACGGTCACACAACAACAAATACCATATTGAAACTGAACTGAACCGATATTTTTGTTATAAATGCTCAATCAGTTCCGTAAGTTTCAACAAAAATGTCTTTCTTTTTAAGTTTTACGATTAAATATTTCAAAATAAACTAATTCTGTATGTTCAGTATTCTATTTTCCCTGCTATACAAATACTTGGTCCTAAAAATACATTTAAAATAGTCCTTTTCATTGAACTTTTATAACCGATTGAGCCGCTATGACAAGCTGTACCACTAAAACTAAAATATCAGTAGTCTGGTCCAAATAGAAGAGTGGTTTATGTTATTAAAAAAGTATTCTGTGTGTGTGAGGTCCGCGTACTAAAACCACAGCGGCGTTCTACAGCCTCAGCAGCACTCGGCGGCGCTCGGCGGCACTCGACAGCACTCGGCGGCATACTATAGCCTCAGCAGCACTCGCCGGCGGTGCGCAGGACTTTTCGAATATCAACATTATTATCCCAATACCACCACAACCAACCAATATTCAGATATTCCTATATCGGGGACCAGCCCAAATATTAGGTTTGTAAAGCAGCTAAGCTAGCATACTGTTGGTTAGCTAACTTAGCCACTCTAGGCTACTTGGAACTACACCGTACTTGGCCTTAAGGTCAGCCTTATTCCATCTTGCTCAAACCTCCTGCTGCTTATTTCTTGTCACAAAGCTGTAAATTGGGACGTCTTGTTCAAACTAAGTAGTTGTTTTTCACATAGAGCTGTTTTTCTTTAAACGCAGCTGCAACAAAAGTCCTATTTAGCAAAATCAAACCAGATTCTCCAGAGGAACATTTCTGGTTTTATCCTACTTATTTTATCCACTGAGCTTCCTCCAGTTAATCTGTTCAGAATAAAGAACCAACATATATTTCTGTGTCCTGTGAGGTGTTGATTTCACCGGACCACACAATGATACTTAGTCATTGGTAGATTGTGTTGGGGTGGACTGAAGCTGCTTGGCGGAGGTCTGCGCTCTATGAGGGCTTTTCTAGTTGTTAATGTGTTTAACGGTGGAACTTTTCATGACGGCTTCAAGTTTGTTTGTTTCCTTTACTTCAACTCACCCATAATCAGAGATCATTTGATCTACTTGTCCAATATTACAGATCCTGAATCAGTAACATGATGAGAAATAACAGTTTCAGATTTTTATCTGCTCCAGTTCCTGAGATATTGTTGTTCAAACAGACTCAAAAAACCCTTCCTGAAAGTGGGTCGACGGGTACATTTTGATATAATTGTCTCGGGAAGTATTCGATGCATCAGTGTAGAATTTCACAGATGCCATTTTAAGTATAAAGAGTCGATGATAGAAACGTTTCAAGCAAATCATGAGTTGTAATAAACCTGCAGAGGAGTAAATCTGTCCTTTAATATGTTTGTTTCACCTGCTACTCGATGATAGACTGTATAAACACTCCTCTCCTGTGTTTACTGTGTGTTTAATGTTAACCTGAGTCTGTTTCTCCTCCTACAAACTCGGCAACGTCGAGCTCGGGATTCGTCCGAGGTCAGTTCGACATGTTTTGGCTTCAGACAACAGTCGGAACGCAGAACAGAAACACATCTCAGAGTTCGGCAGCGGCGAGAACACGAGAATGAAAACAAACAGAGAACCACAAAGAGGCCTCTGACTCACGCAAACAGAAAAAAAAACAAAGAAAGCATCTCTCCGGGGATGTGCAGGATCATCCAGATCTGGACATGAAGAAGCGCAGCATCTGTGTTTAGCTGAAGAAGTACAAATTAGTTATGCTTGTTTATCTTTAATATAACTAACGTTTCATTCTGTCTGATGGTTGCCGAGCCGCACATGAAGCTCACTTTGTTCTTTCTTAGAAGTGGAAAAGCCTCGAGGAACCTTTTGGGGTTCGTCTCTGTTGTGAAGGAACCTTTTAAGCTCAACATGGTTTCTTCAGACGTTAGTCAAGTTTGAACCTATTATTAATATTACTTACGTTCACTAGAAGTAACAAAAACAGTTAACCTTTCAGTAATAGGTTAAATGATTAGCCTCAGTGTATGAGCTAATACTTTCAGCTAAAACATTACTTTCATCTGTTTAGTAGTTTAGTATACAGATTAAAATAATCAAATGATTTACTAAAAATAAATATTAAGCTAACTATCTGTTATTTTAGCTAACCAGTTGTTATTTTTAGCTAACTGTTCCTTACGTTTAGCTAACTGTTTACTGTATTGAGTTAACTATGTATTGCTTTTAACCATTTGTTTCTTTTAGAAAACTGTTAATTACTGTTAGCCAACCATTTGTTAGGTTTTACTAACAATTTTTTACATTTAGCGAAGGATTTGTTACTTTTAGCCAACTAATTATAACTTTTAACCAACTACATGTTACACTTATCTAACTGTTAACTACTTTTAGCCAATTATTAACTACTATTAGCTAATTGTTTATGTTTAGCTAATTTTTAACTACTTTTAGCCAACTATTAGCTACTATTAGCTAACTATATGTCACGTTTAGCTAACTATGAACTACTTTAGCCAAATATTTGTTACATTTAGCTAACTGTTAACCACTTTTAGCCAACTATGAACTACTATTAGCTAACTATTTGTTACGTTTAGCTAACTATTAACTACTTTTAGCTAACTATTAACTACTATTAGCTAATTGTTTGTTATGTTTAGCTAATTTTTAATTACTTTTAGCCAACTATTAACTACTATTAGCTAATTGTTTGTTATGTTTAGCTAACTTTTAACTACTTTTAGCCAACTATTAACTACTATTAGCTAATTGTTTGTTATGTTTAGCTAACTTTTAACTACTTTTAGCCAACTATTAACTACTATTAGCTAATTGTTTATGTTTAGCTAACTTTTAACTACTTTTAGCCAACTATTAACTACTATTAGCTAACTATTTATTACATTTAGCAAACTATTAACTACTTTTAGCCAACTACTTGTTACGTTTAACTAACTATTAACTACTATTAGCCAACTATTTGTTACGTTTAGCTAACTATTAACTTCTTTTAACCAACTGTTTGTTGCATTTAGCTAAAAATGTATTTGTTTTCGCTAACTAGTTGTTACATTTAGCTATTTATTACTTTTAGCCAACTATTTATGTTTCACTAACTATTACTTTTAGAAAATATTTTTATTATTATTATTATAATTATTATGAAAAAACATCTTGAAATATTGCCTCGTAACAATAAAACAAATTTTTAAAAGTTCAATAAATCAAAGTGTCAATGCAGGTGTCAGTTCGGCCTGCATCTAACTCCACAACAATACCCTGGAGGAACTGTTTTTAAACCCAAGCCAGCAGGGTTCCTGGGGTACCTCCAGATTTCTTAGAGGTTCTGTTGATTCTCTGTCGTTGCGCCTGTAGCTTTGTGGTCAAGTCAGGTGCTTGTGTAAACGCTTTGACTTTGATTTGATTGGCGTCCATGTTGTGGGGGAGGAGGGGCGTCCGAGGCTCCCTCCTCCTCGAAGGCTTTGCGTGACTGTCCTGACGGCCGTCGGGTGGAGGCCACATCCTGGGATTTTCCTGTGGCGGCCGAGCAGATAAGGGAAGTCGGCTTCTGCTTCCAAACCCCCCTCAGGACAGATGCAGGAGTTTGTGTTTCATGCGAGTGCGGATATGCAGGCGGCCAGATCAGTTTCCCAGCGATGAGAAAACCTGTTTTCTGGCTGCAGACCAACAATCGAAGCTCGACTCGGACAGAAAGTTGGCTTTACTGTGTCTGCTGCACAGTACGGACTATTCATTGACCCACAACAATCAATCAATCAGTTGTGAATGATTGAATTAGTCACTGGACTCCAATCTAACTTTTTAAATAGCTTGGAGTTCAAAAGATTAAATTAAGTAATTTTTGGATAAAACCAGTCTAAATTCTGTGATTTTAGCTTGTTAAATGTGAATATTTTCAGTTTCTTTCAACCTCTGTGACAGTAAACTGAATATCTTTGAACAAAATCAGACATTTTTCACCATTTTCTCACATTTTAGAGACTGAACAGGTTAATCCAGAAAGTAATCAACAGATTAAGCGATGATTAAAATGATGATTAGTTGCAGCCCTACAATAAACCTTCATTAAACCAAACTCCATTCTAAAAACTTCCAATTTAAATTCAGTCATAACGTGTATGAATGAATCTGGATTTTTAGCTCCAGATTTGGTCGCCTCCAGCAAATTTTGGGATCGTGATGAACTTCTTTCAAATCAGTTGTCGTGTCATGATGTCAAATTGTGAGTATTTTAGTCTAAATTCAGTGATTTTAGCTTGTTAAATGTGAATATTTTCAGTTTCTCTCCACCTCTGTGACAGTAAACTGAATATCTTTGGACACAACAAGAAATTTTTCAGCACTTTCTCACATTTAAGAGACCGAACAGGTGATCTATGAATCCAGAAAGTAATCAACAGATTCAGATGATCAAAATAATTAGTTGCAGCCCTACAATAAACCTTCATCAAACCAAACTCCATTGTAAAAACTTCCAATTTGAATTTAGTCGGAACGTTTATGAGTGAATCTGGATTTTTAGCTCCACATTTGGTCGCCTCCAGCAAATTTTTCGAATTAGGATGAATTTCTTTCAAATGACTTGTCAAAGTGTGAGTATTTTATCATACAAACAGTCTAAATTCAGTGATTTTAGCTTCTTAAATGTGAATATTTTCAGTTTCCTTCCGCCTCTGTGACAGTAAACTGAATACATTTGGACAAAACACGACATATTTTACTATTTTCTCCCGTTTAATAGACCGAACAGGTGATCAGTTAATCTTCAGATCTACTTTAGAGGCCAGTTTCTTAAATAAACTATAGTTATCGGGTTTCACTCGTATTCATTTGAGCTGCTGGGAGTCAGAACCACGGCAGCCGGAGGACAAAGGCAGTTCAGACAAAAGGCACTTCCAGCCAAAGGGATGACGAAGAACTTGGCTCTGGTGTGTTCTTTTATAACCGAGGGGTGCATGAACACAAACTTCCAGCGCAGGCAGATCTATCCTTCCATTGTTTGCTCTGGATTTATGTTGGCGTAAGCCGCTTCGCCGCCGCCGAAAGCCCTCGTCGGTTCTGTCTGGGCAGCTCAGCGTGTCGAGTCACGTCCAGGTCGCTTCTAAGATCCAGAGGAGTTACGCTGTTTGTTCTGAGGAGCAAACAGTGGAGTTTGCAGAGTTAAAAACCGCTTCCTTTTTTAAATATATGAGATTTACTTTGCCGTATCGGATACAAGAAAGCACACGCCTGGACCCTTGTCTTGTCAAACTCTCCATGTTTATTTCCCCTCTGCTCTGCACGAACACTGCCTGCAGTTCAGCTGAGAACTTTTAATTTTCCTCACGTGACTGTCGGTCGCTGCCGGGTCGCTCATGGCTTCCCAGCTGCCCGAAATAATGCAGAATTTTTTGTCTTTCGCAGAATCTGTCTGAAGTAAACCGGCGAATTTACGACGTGTAAAGAAGACCGCGGGGAAAATCAGAACACAGCAGCGGACGGCGCGCTAAACAGTCGAGAAATAATCCATGAATCCCTGCAGCTCGACTCAAAAGCAGCTGGATTATGTTCACGGAATCCGCTGAAACCTTAAATAATACACGTGTTCGCCCAGGATAAAACCCTGCATAAAAGATGGATGAAAACTAAACCTGTGGTCTGTTTTCGCACCGCAGACGGGAACCAGTTTGACGTTTCGCCGCTAAATGAATATCAAATCCAGCGACATGCATGTGGAATCTGTAAACGAGGCTGAACTCACTGTGCCTGCAGGCCAAACCCAGAATGTGATGCTGCTGTCATGTGACGTTTTGACGCGCAGACGACATAAAAGACCCTTTATTGCACTTCTGAGCTTCGACAACAAATCCAGCTCTGTGTGCGGTTTGTGCTCCGAGACCCATTTTCAATCAGTTTGCTTTGAGAGTTTCGGACAAATAAAGTCAAAAGATGGAATTTACCTCTGCAGAAATGAAAGATTGAGCCCTTTGTTGACTCAGACCTGCAGGACTTGTGTGTGCAAGTGCAGTTTATTGAGCTGAATGGTCCGTGCACGTCGCGGCCATTCGTTTTCTTATTTTGAGATTTCAAAATAAAAACGAAAAATAAACCGTTTCCTGTTTTTTTCAGTGATAATACAAAATGAAAAACAGAAAACGGGCCCTAATTCATTATCCATTATCTGTTATCTGATTTAATTAGATGTGTTTGTAAATGGAAATTAAAATTAAAATACACCCGTGGAAAACTTATTTCTCTACTTCCTGTTGGTTTTGGCTCCGTGACCCGTCTGACTTCTGATGAGGAAGGATCTGGTATCTAAAGCTCCAGTGTTAGCTCACTGTTAGCAGACCTTGCTGTGTGCCGTGGCCTGATGAAGACCCACTGTGGGGTCCAAACGTTGCTTGGCTCACATTGTTCACTATTTCACAGTGGACTTTTCACCAGCGTGGGGTTTATTTGTCCCTTTGGAGGGACCTTGTGGTGCTGCTAGCTCCGCCGCTAGCGCTAAATCGCTCGCGTTCGGCTGCTTTTTGGGACGTTTTTGGGGAGGTTTGGAGGTTTTCTGTTACTTTAGCTTTGCCAGAAAGCAAAGTAGCAATTTAGCGCTAGTGGCGGAGCTAGCACAAAATTGCTAGCTTAAATCAGATAACAGATAATGGATAATGAATTAGGGCCCGTTTTCCGTTTTTCATTTTGTATTATCACTGAAAAAAAATGGGAAACGGTTTATTTTTCGTTTTTATTTTGAAATCTCAAAATAAGAAAACGAATGGCCGCGACGTACACGGACCCTGAATGATAAAAAAGCAGAAATTCTGAGTTTTGGCAGTCCTGCTATTTTAGATGGTGCTGACAGTGTTTTGGGCTTTTTTATCTTCATACAGTCAAACGTATTTAAAAAACCTTGGTGTGTTTTCAGAATTTATTTTTATTTGTTTTATTTGTTTTATTGTTTTGTGCTTTTATTGTGGTTTTTGCTATATTTTAATCTTTAATTTTAATGCGTTTTTTATACGTTATTTTCATTTGGCCTGTACAGCACTTTGGGCCTCTTGGGTTGTTGTTGATGTGCTTTATAAATAATGTGGTTGTGATGTTGATGCACGACTCTCGGCTCAGTCCTACCCTGTTGTTGATTGTTTTTGCTTCCTCTGCCGTGCATTTTGTAATTCTCTGCATCTTTATCGTGCGTCTTGTGTGTGACTTTCCTGCTGTCGATGTGAAATCCATGCATTCAAAGCCAGTTTTTCATTGTCACTGCATCTACAAAGGGCTTGAGTTCCCTCCTTGACTTCATGAAACAGAAAATAAAACAGCTTTTATCCAACGTTTTCTCTCTCAGGGATAATGTGTGCTTCTGTTATGACCTAAATAAGCTAAACAGCATCTCCCTGTGGCGCTAGAAGATGCTAGAAGGGACGACCTTTCCTGCTTTTCCTTATTCTGATCAACGGAAACACTAATAAGGAATAAAAGCTGAATCAGATGCTTCATAAATGTCGTTTCTGGTTCCTCTCTTGAAGGATGAACCGGCTTGTTCAAAAAGCTGATTTCGCCTGTGTGTTTTGTTTTTTGTCTTCGCAGCGACGTTTAAGAACAATCACAGCAGTCTGGGGTTTTCTGGAGTCAACGGGACCAACGGGACCAACGGGAGCAGCGTGGACAGCTTAGCGTTTTCTGAAGGAGATCTTCTGCTGCAGGTACGACCTGGAACACCTGTAAATAAACACTCTCAGTGCGTCGTGTTGGAGTCTCACAGAAACAGGACTTTAGATGTGTTTTTGCCGACGTTGGTTTATTTGTTTGTTTGCAAAATAACTCGAAAACTCATGGATGGATTTGGATGAAATTTTCAGGAAACGTGTTAAATGGGACAAGGAACAAATGATGAAATGTTGGGACTGATCCGGATCACCACCATCATCATCATTTGTTTTTAATTTAAGGATACTTTGTCATTGGGAGGTTGTGTTGGGGGTGGACTGAAGCTGCTTGGTGGAGGTCTGTGCTCTATGAGGGCTTTTCTACTTTTATTTTTATCTACCCAAAGTTGAAACTCTGTGCTGTTGGAAAGCGTTTTGAGTTTCTGACATCGGAGTTGGCAGGTCCACGTACTAGAACCATGGCGGCGTTCTACAGCCTTGGCGGCGCTCGGCGGCGCTCGGCAACACTCGGCGGCGCTCAGCGGCGTCGTGCAAGACTATTCGAATATCAAAATTACTATCCGAATACCACCACAACCAATCAATATTCGGATATTCATATACTCGGGACCAGCCCTAATATTAGGTTTGTAAAGCAGCTAATAATTAATATTAATAATAATAATTCATCAATTGTATATAGTGCTTTTTTGGTCACTCAAAGACGCTTTACAGAATGGACAAGATAAACGAACAAACAAACAAACAAAAACAAAACAAAAAAAAAAAAGGGGGTTAAGCAAATGCCAGGTCAAACAGATGGGTTTTGAGAAGGGTTTTGAAAGTTGAAAGTGAGTCAGAGTTCCTGATGGATGATGGGAGTGAGTTCCAAAGTTGGGGGGCAGCGGCTGCAAAGGCTCGGTCCCCCAAAGTCCGGTGCTTGGTGCGGATGATGGGCGTCAGGAGGTTTTGGTCTGCGGAGCGAAGGTGACGGGAGGGTCGGTGTCTTTGGAGGAGGTCAGAGAGGTAAAGCTAAGCTAAGCTAGCATACTGTTGGTTAGCTAACTTAGCCACTCTAGGCTACTTGGAGCTACACCGTACTTGGCCTTAAGGTCAGCCTTATTTCATCTTGCTCAAATCTCCTGCTGCTTATTTCTTGTCACAAAGCTGTAAATTGGGACGTCTTGTTCAAACTAAGTCGTTGTTTTTCACATAGAGCTGTTTGTCCTCAAACGCAGCTGCAACAGAAGTCCTGTTTAGCAAAACCAAACCAGATTCTCCAGAGGAACATTTCTGGTTTTATCCTACTTATTTTATCCACTGAGCTTCCTCCAGTTAATCTGTTCAGAATAAAGAACCAACATATATTTCTGTGTCCTGTCAGTGTTGATTTCACCGGACTACACAATGATACTTGTGCTGGGGTGGACTGAAGCTGCTTGGCGGAGGTCTGCACTCTATGAGGGCTTTTCTAGTTGGTTATGTGACTTTGCTTATTGGTTACTGCAGCTACTGACTAAACAAACAAACACAACTTTAATCACCACCGTTTATCCAACATGGCGGAGTTCTGTTGGTTCCCACAGCTGGAGGATCCAGGAAGTGATCAGATTTGTTGGGTGTTTATGTCAACTTCAGCTCAAAGTCATCAAGGCTAATCTCTATAATTAGTATTACTGAAGGGTCTCAGGTGTCTCTTTACGTTCAGGTAAAGTAGCGTCATAGAGATTTTCCCCGGTTTAGTTGAATTACAGATAATAAGTACAAAAATTACAGAAAAAAAGTATTAATTTACATCTTAACTCTAAAAAAACAGGTCAAAACTACAAAAAATTTCAGTAATTACACTCTAAAAATAAACTATACTGTAATATTTTACAGATATTTGCAATTACTGAAAAGAATAATTATGTTTCAGTGGAGTTTAATTCAACTCGAGGCATCTGACTCTAAAACTTAGATTAGAAAAAAATGAAATTAAGCTTATAAAAACATGAAATTCAGCAGCAGCACGTCTTTGTCAACCTGAACAGTGTTTTTACTGCAACCGGAACTACTTTCTGATGAAGAAATAGTCCCTCGGTCTGATCTGTGAGCTCCTCCTCCCCACTGATCCCAGTTTAACCAGTTCCTTACTTGCATTTTACTGGCCGTATCTCCGTGCAGGCGCTGAACGGCTTCGTGGTGGTGGTGACGGCGGAGGGTTCGGTGTTTTACGCTTCGCCTACGATCAAAGACTACCTGGGCTTTCATCAGGTGAGTCTGACCTTCATCCTAAAGTGCTCAAGTGTTAGACACAGTATTCCTTTAGAGGGAAAATAAACAATCAACAGACTTTTATGACTTTTTATTCGTTAAAGCTGTAGAAAAAAATTAATCAAAAACAACAGTTAGTGGATTCAACTCCAGTTCTAGGCTTTAATTAAACTAAATTAATAAAAAATAATGACTTAAAAAGGTAGAATTGCTTTTAACAGTATTATTAAATTTACTGTTACATTAAAGATGCTCCCTGTTTTGTTGATTTGCACATAATATCCAGTAAAATCAAAGAACAAAACGTCTTAATTTACTCGTTTACTGGAGCAAAATCAGGCTAAAACTGTAAATAATGTCCACGTCATGTCTTTTTCTTACGTTTCATTGTAAAATTACACCATTTTTAACTACATTTCAATCAGCTATGAACTTATTAGGATTGAAAAATGGAAAATAGTTTTAAAAAGTGTTGTTTTACTTATTTTCCTGTTTGGTAAATTACAGATAATATATCGTTAAATCGCAGAAATAAGTATTAATTTACATGTTAACTGAAAAATAAACTGTACAAAATCTGTATTTGTAGTAATTCATTCTGTTACAGCATTTTTCTATGAAATTACACTGTTTATTTTTATTAATAATTATAAATAACTGTTAAATTACAGATCGTATCCAGTGAAATCACAGAGAAAGTGTATTAATTTACATGTTGACTGTAAATAAATAAATGTTCCAATCAAAAATCAGGATTTTTTTAAATGTTAATTTGTATTATTGCATTATTTTAGTGTATTTAAATCAGCTAAAATATCATTATTATTATGATTCTACATGTATTTAATGATTGTTGATTTACCTTCTTTTAACAGTAGTTTATTTATGTATGTTAAAAGCTGGTTGGGTGCGTTTGGGTTAGATTGTTTCGGTACACATCGTACTTGAAAAGCTGAATCTGTGGACGACGTCTTGTCTCCACAGTCGGACGTCGTCCACCAGAGCGTGTTCGAACTGATCCACACCGACGACCGAACCATGTTCAGGGAGCAGCTGCACTTCGCCTTGAACCCGCCGCCGGCTGCAGGAGGAGACGGTGAGAGTCGTTGTCGTTAACTGTTCTGTGCACGGCCCGCTGTATAGCTCACTGAGTTAAGGCGTTACCACGTGGGCGCATGTCGCCAGCAGCCGGTCTTGAGTTCGAGTCCAGCTCACGACCCTTTGCTGCATGTCTTTCTCTCTCCTCTGTACCCCCTTTCACCCTGTCTCTTCCGCTATCAATAAAAAGGAAAAACCTCCCCAAAAAAATATTTAAAAAAAAAAAAAAACTGTTCTGTGCAGGACGCTCCGGATCCTTTTGTTTTGTGTTTCACGTGATCCGAAGAATAAGAAGAATGTTATTATTTTTACACATGTTTAATATTTGTTGTTGTTTTTGCGGATTTTAGGCTTTTGAATGTCAGTTTCTGGCTAATGCAGCAAAAAGACAACTTTAAAGAGTTCAGAGAACATTTTAGGAAAGTGTGGGAAAAACTATCTCAAGACACAATATTAATTATAAATATACATGTAGCTACGTGTATATTTATAACTAAATAAATATAAATATAGCTCCATATATATCTGTCATTAAATATACATCTAACTAAATGTATATCTGTAATTAAATAAATATACATGTAACTACATGTATATTTATAACAAAATAAATATACATTTAGCTACATTTATATTTCATCATTAAATAAATATAAATGTAGCTCAATGTATATTTATAACTACATAAATATAAATGTAACTACATGTACATTTATAATTAAATAAATATAAATGTAGCTAAATGTGTATTTATAATTGGATAAATATACAGGTAGCTACATGTATATTTATAATTACATCAATATAAATGTAGCTAAATGTTCATCAGCAATTAAATAAATGTAAATGTAGCTAAATGTCTATCTGTAATTAAATAAATATACATGTAACTACGTTTATATTTATAACTACATAAATATAAATATAGCTACATGTATATTTCATAACTAAATAAATATAAATGTAGCTAAGTGTATATTTATAACTACATAAATCTAAATATAGCTACATGTATATCAGTAATTAAATATAAATGTAACTAAATGTATATTTCATAACTAAATAAATATAAAAATAGCTACATGTATATGAAATATACATGTATATTTATACATGTGTATTTCATAATTGGATAAATATACACGTAGCTACATGTATATTTATAACTAAATGTAAATCTGGCTACCTGTATATTTATAACTGGATAAATATAAACGTAGCTACATGTGTAGGGTTTGGGTTGTTGTCTGTCAGCTGTAGCATGCTAGCAGCGTTAGCCTTTAAAGCTGCAGACTCTGCAGTTTTGCAGCTCCAAAGCTAAAACCTCATGAACACGTTGCACTTTTTTATTGAATTTACTGACAGTCTGTTCTTACTGATGCAGCATCTGAATGCCTCAAATGTCAATTAGGCACTTTTGGTTGTGCGGTCTTTAGTTTTTTTGCCGTACTTTTCATGCAGTTATTTGCAGGGACAACTGAAAGTAGTCCCATCAGAGTTAGCTAGCAGCTAATTAGCACCTGTTGTCTCAGGGCAGGTACAACAAAAGAAAACAACCACAGAACAATAAATACATGACAGAAAACTTAATTATTTTATGTTTTGAGAGTGTACAAGTTGAATTTTTACATGATCACGTTATGATTATTATTATTTACTATTTCCTGTTTTTTTTTAATCATTATTATTTTGTCCCTCCATCCAACACCGGTTAGCTTCTGCGTTAGCCACTGTCGGTACTTTGTCTTCTTCTCTGGCTCAGTCCGTCTCTTCCTGCCTCACACATGAAATCATCCACTCGGCGGTTGAATAGATGAAGCCGTTTATGACCGATTATTTTTAAAAAATAACACGAGGAGAGAGAGGAGGAGGCGGCTGGCGGAGAGGGAGAGGTCCGACTCAGATACAAGAGTACTACATTTGATCTGCTAAATGAAATGGTTTCGGCTTAATCTTTGAAAACAGAGCTCGAACCGTACATTTTGTGTCGTTCATCTTGCATCAGCGGTTCCTCTTCACGCCTCCTCAGGTCTACAGAGTTGTGGAATCATGACGACCTACAGTCCTGAGCAGCTTCCTCCAGAAAACTCTTCTTTCCTGGAGAGAAGCTTCGTCTGTCGCTTCCGCTGCCTGCTGGATAATTCCTCGGGCTTTCTGGTGAGTTAATACCTCGAAAAGCTGCAACACATTCTGAACGAAAACCTCATCAGCAGCGTCCGACTCGTGTTTTCCACCTGAACCAGGCGCTGAAGTTCCAGGGTCGGCTCAAGTACCTCCACGGTCAGGGTCTCCAGAGGGACAACGGGGCCCGAAGCCAACCTCAGCTGGCTCTGTTCGCCGTCGCCGTGCCGGTCCAGCCTCCGTCCATCGTGGAGATCAGATCCAAGACGCTGCTGTTTCAGACCAAACACAAGCTGGACTTCACCCCGATGGGCATCGACAGCAGGTGGTGCAAATCCTCGGTTTATCTCTCAGTGACTTCTGTCCTTTAATCCTGATCATAGTTACCAAGTCGTCATCCGTTTTCAGAGTTTCAACCCTTTCAATTCCAGTTTGTTTCCACGAAAAACATAAAAGCAATTAGCTGAATTTAACTTTCTGTTTCCAGAGGGAAGATTATTCTGGGATACTCGGAGACTGAACTGCTTACAAAAGGTTCCGGCTACCAGTACATCCACGCCGCTGATATGATGTACTGCGCCGACAACCACATCCGCAGTAAGTGGACAGTTTACACACAGCATTCATAACAAATACAGTGGCTGAACGTGGAGTGAAGAGTTTGAATAATGAAGTTAAGGCCTTACAGTGTGATTTATGTTGTGATTTTACCTGAGTAGTTTCATATTAGGGATTAAAGTCTTAGCACCTCCAAATCCGAGGCCGTGGTTCTCGACCGGAAAAAGGTGGTCTGCCCTCTCCGGGTTGGTGGAGAGTCCCTGCTTCAAGAGGAGGAGGTTAAGTATCTCGGGGTCTTGATAACGAGTAGCGTGAGGTTGACAGGCGGATTGGTGCAGGAGCTAAGCCAAAAGGCGAGGCTCTGTATTTACCGGTCAGTCTACGTTCCTGCTCTCACCTATGGTCATGAGCTTTGGGTCATGACCAGAAGAACGAGATCCAGGATACAAGCGATCGAAATGAGTTTCCTCCTCAGGGTGGCTGGGTGCACCCTTAGAGATCAGGTGAGGAGCTCGGTCATCAGGGAGGAGCTCAGAGTAGAGCCGCTACTTCCCCACGTTGAGAGGAGTCAGTTGAGGTGGTTTGGACATCTGTTCCTTTGGGACGCCTCCCTGGGGAGGTGTTCCAGGCATGTCCCACCGGTAGGAGGCCTCGGGGTAGACCTAGGACACCCTGGAGGGACCATGTCTCTCGGCTGGCCTGGGAACGCCTCGGGGTCCCACCAGAAGATCTGGAGGAGGTGTCTGGGGTGAGGGAAGTCTGGGCCTCTCTGCTTAGACTGCTGCCTCCACGACCGGATAAGCAAAAGATAATGGATGGATGATGAATAGATGGATGATGGATGGATTGATGATGGATGGATGGATGGATGATGGATGGATGATGATGGATGATGGATGGATGGATGGATGGTGGATGGATGGATGATGGATGGATGGATGGATGGATGATGATGGATGATTGATGGATGGATGGATGGATGGATGGATGGATGGATGGATGGATGGATGAATGATGGATGGATGGATGGATGGATGATGATGGATGATGGATGGATGGATGGATGGATGAATTGGTGGATGGAGGATGGATGGATGGATGAATTGGTGGATGGATGATGGATGGATGGATGAATTGGTGGATGGATGAAGGATGGATGATGGATGGATGGATGAATTGGTGGATGGATGATGGATGGATGAATGGATGGATGGATGGATGGATGGATGGATGGATTAATTGGTGAATGGATGAAGGATGGATGATGGATGGATGGATGAATTGGTGGATGGATGATGGATGGATGAATGGATGGATGGATGGATGGATGGATGAATTGGTGGATGAATGGATGGATGGATGGATGGATGGATGGATGAATGGATGGATGAATTGGTGGATGGATGATGGATGGATGAATGGATGGATGGATGGATGAATTGGTGGATGGATGGATGGATGGATGGATGGATGGATGGATGGATGGATGGATGGATGGATGGATGGATGGATGAATGGATGGATGGATGGATGAATTGGTGGATGGATGGATGGATGAATTGGTGGATGGATGGATGATGGGTGGATGGATGGGTGGATGGGATTAACATCCTACAAAACTGTAGAAGTCATTCTAAGGCTGAGACCCTACAGTGTTATTGTTTATGGGCATTAACCTGACAAAAATATACATTAAAAACTCAACAAATCCAATGAATCTGTTTGAGCAGGTTTTTTTTTACAGTAATTTTGATGGTATTTGGATTTTTTTTGTTATTGTATTTATTATTTTGTAAGTTTTTTTTATCCTGCCTGATTTAATTAATTTTATGTCATGTTATTTTATCTTATTTGATTTTTTCTTCTTTTATCAGATTTTATTTTATTTTATTTTATTTTAGGTTATTTTACTTAATGTTATTTTATTTTTATTTTATTATATTATTTTAGAGTATTTTACCAGTAATATTTTTCATCTCATCTGATTTTATTTTATATTATTTGATTTTGTTTTCTTTTATCAGATATTATTTTTATTTTATTTTATTTTAGGTTATTTTATTTAATGGTATTTCATTCATTTATTTATATTTTATTTTATTATTTTAGAGTATTTTACCAGTAATATTTTTTTTTTATCTCATCTGATTTTATTTTATATTATTTGATTTTGTTTTCTTTTATCAGATTTTATTTTTCATTTTATTATTTTGTTGCCCAAAGTTTTTTTTTTTAGTTCGTGGTTAATTTACCCAAGAGTAATGTACGTTTCTTCACCAAATGGCCTGAAATAACAGGAAAATTATTTTAAAATTTCAATCTATTTGAGATATCTCATCACTCTGTCAATCTTAAGTAAAACAGGTGATTTTAGACTCTGTTCTACTTTCTGAATTTAATGCATAGTCGATTTCACACAGAGTAAACAGACCATAAACTACATGCTGGGGTTTGATTCGTGAACAGACGCTGCTCCTATCCTGTTAACTCCTCGGTGTTTGTGTTGTTTTCTGTCTCAGTGATGAAAACAGGAGAGAGTGGTCTGACTGTGTTCAGGCTCCTGAGCAAATCCAGCGGCTGGCTTTGGGTCAAGGCCAACGCGAAGCTGATCCACAAGGGAGGAAGGCCGGACTTCATCATCGCGTATCAGCAGGCTTTAGTGTAAGTGTCCCTTGATGTGAAGCCCTGCACCTCTGTGGAGTCATTTCATTCCTCACTGTGGCCACGTTTCGAGGGGTTTTGCACAGATTTGTGTCGTTTTGATTCGATTTTTGAGACATGTTTGACAGGTTTTTAGGCAGTCGTCATGGACAAACTCAAGTGTTTGAGTTGTTTCATACCAGTAAATTTAAATGAGTCATTTTTGTCAAGCTCCAAGTTATTGTGGACACGCTTTTGAGTAATTTTGGACAATTTTTGTCGCAGTTTGACAGTTAAAATGTCATAAATCATGAAAATAAGAAGGCCCCACATGCTACAGATAATTAACTGTTTACCTTTTTATAGCCTCGACCAACATTTCCCTCATCTTCCTGTTGTTTTGTGGTTCTTGGGGACAAATTTAACGCCAGTTTGTGTCCAACACATCCAAGATATTCAACTATTTCCAAGTTTACCGCCGCTGTAAACTTGTTCTCTCTACTTTGCACATGAACTGTAGAGAGATTTAGATTTCACGTGGTCGTCTGCAGTTGTGTTCAAAAGTTCAATATTGCCCTGTAAAGCACTGTGGGCTTCAGAGAATTTGTTTTAAGTCGCCCCCTAGTGGCCGTCTTGTGGCATATCAGTGGCCACTTTCAACAAAACATCAACTTCTCAGCAAAGAACTGTGGCTGATTTTTAAATATCGCGTTCCACATCAAAAACATTAGTTTAGTTTTGTCGTTAACCGTAAGCCAAGAGAGGCGTGGAGGCATCAGGGCCACGTTGGTCCTAGGGGAGCGCTGAAGGACAGTCCAAGCTGTCCTTTTTTGTGCCACCTGAAGCCTCTGAAGATCTCTCTGTGATGCAAAGGACCACATGACTGGACAGTATTCTAAAAGACACAGATCAAGAGACAGTCCCTCCAGGATTTCTTGGGTGTTTTTCAAGATTGTTGCTCCTAAAATGTCTGAATTCACGGCAGCTTTTCTAAAAAATCGCGAAGTTTTCAGCGTATTTGTTGTGATGAAATTGCGGGAGACGGTAAACAATTGTCAAAAAGTAGCATTTTTTCTTTGCTTTGTTTAATTCATTAAAAATGTTAAAAGTTTAAAAAGTTAATTCCACATCCTGGCACACGCGTGTTCACACACACACGCTCACAGCTCGTCACGTCAGTTAATGAATCTAACTGACCTCCATTGTTTCAGTGCTGCCACAGATCTGGATGCAACAGCTTCATCACGGTGGTTTGTCTGGTCTGTGGTCCGCTGGTTTCACCCATTCTCCTGATATGTTTACGGTAGAAAAGTGTTTGTCAGTGGATGGTTTTGGTTTGTGTTCCACCTCAATATTCTACGGGGTGAAAACAGTTTAGCTCCGCTTTGGTGAAGAACATCAGGGAATTGTTTTGCAGTAGTTTTTGTTGCATCTGTATCTTCAAACCATAAACAAGGAAGTGAATCCAGTGACGTACGTGCATTACTGGGGACTGCTGTGATTGGTGGAACTCATGGGAGGCGGGACAAGATTGCGGAAAAGTCGCTGTGATTGGACGAAATTGCAAGGTCGCGCAGAATTCATGGAGATTGGTTGGATTAGTGTTAATTGTTGCGATTGCAGCATCATGAATTCCTGGAGGGACTGAAGAGATTGTACAACCTGTTTAGCAGCAGACATAGGTGTGTATGTCATACATTTTGGCTGCGATTTCATCGATATGAGCAAACCAAGACAAGGGAGAATCCAAGGTGACGCCCAGTAACTTGGTTTGCTTCACCTGTTTCAGTTCAGGCCCGTTAATCAACAGTTCAAGTGAGGTTTCGTTTTTTAATTTTGATCTTGAGCCAAAGATCTTAGCCGGCCTGAAACGTCGCCGGATGTTTTTGCTGAACTGTTTTCGAGCCATGCTGCATTTATTCTGTTGATCCAGGACGTTTGATTTTCCCCTCTGCTCCGTGGAAACGCTGAACAACTCTCTGACCTTTTCACTGTTGGCCTCAGCTGAATCAGTTGGAACCAGGTTGTTTTTTTTTTTACGAAATTTTCTGAGCCAAGCTGTTCATTTCTGGATGATTTTTGTGGGAGAAAGTGGTTCTATTTGGTTGATTTTCCCGATGGAACTGTGGGTCACACATGTTTCATAGAAAGACCTTCGGAAAGGTGAAAATAGACTGATTTTTTTTGTTTTTACAGTTTCTGGCTCTGATCGTTGCTGTAATTCTTGGGATTTTTTAAAAAATTAAAACGCGACTGCAGCCACAAACAGCACCTCTATTTGTTTTTAAATGACTGATCTAGTGCGCCTTATTTCTTAGCATCAGTAAAGTAACCTGCTGTTTGCTGTGTTGCAGTAACTCTGAGGGGGAGGAGCATTTTCGTCAACGGCGGCTTCAGCTTCCCTTCAGCTTCACCACCGGAGAGGCCGTCCTCTACAACACCAGCCCCACCATGGACATCGCTCAGTTCCAGTTCGACGAGAAGTTCAGCAGCGGGGAAATGAAGAAGGACGTAGCTCCTCCTAAGTCCCTGCTGGACTGTTTCCTGAGGCAGGGGGAGACCGCCTACACCCAGACGGTGGACGTCCCTCTACCTGTGGACCAGGTGTTCATGGACAGCTCAGCGCTGCTCAAAACCAACAACGAGGCCAACACAGGAGAATCCGTGGTGTTGAAAGAGGAGGCCAAGCAGTCGGTGATGGATGTGATCGACAGCCTGGAGGAGATGTCAAAGAACGGCGGCTTCGGTGCAGCTCTGCAGAATCTGGATTTGAGTGACGCCGAGCTGACTGAGTGGGAGAACGCTCTGAAGAGGCTGAGTCCGGACGAGGATCAGCAGAACAATGTGAGGTCGGACCTGGACAGCATCCTCACCGAAGACATCTTTGACTATGTCGAAAGTGTTTTGTTCAAAGACAAGGCCGAGGACCTCCTGAACGCTCCCAGCTGCCTGACCGGACTCAACCAGCAGCATGACCTCTTTACTCAGTTCTCAGCCAGTGAGCTCTGTGAGCCGCCGCTGTTTCCAACGCCGAGCCCTGAGCACGCCTTCTCTCCACTGAACGGCGTCTACGCTCAGCAGCCAGGCGCCGTCAACGGAGGTGGGATCTCAGGGCCGAGCGTTCGGTCTGCTCAGGTATTCGGCAGCACCCAGAAACTGGCCCACCAAGGCCCTCTAATCCCTCCGATCCCTCCGGCCAACAGCAGCCTGCCGCCTCTTCAGCAGCTGCAGCTTCAGGACATTTTCAGCCCTTCTATCGAGCTCCCAGCGCTCACCGTCCCCAACATCTCAGTTGATGATGCCTTAGCAACATTTCAGTCCTGCGGTCAGGCGTCGATCCGGCACACGGACCAGCAGGGGATCAACGGTCCAGTCCAGCAGGCCAACCAGCTCCTGCTGCGTCAGAACCATCCGGCTGCGATGCTGCAGAGCTCAGTCCAACAACCAAACAGTGTAGCACCTGCTATAATTGACGCTTTGCCTCCCCTGATTCCCTGCCGTGATTTTAGCTCCTCTAGCACGCCTAATATTCCCGTCGGCTTTTCCTCGTCGTGTCTTCAGGGTAACCTCCGGTTTGATCCGCCCAGCCACCCCCTGCAGCAGTGGAACCAGAACCAGAAGCTGCCTCACGCCGGCGTCATGCAAAACGGACATAAGGCAATGCCGGCGTTCCAGAGCCAAAATTCACAGAGCCAAACATTCCCACGTGATGGTTTCTGGCCAGGAGGCGTCACCGGACTGAACCAGCAGGGGGCGCTGCCAGCAGGACAGGCAGCCAATCATAGCAGCTGCATGTTCAACCAGCACTTTTCTTCCCACCCACCAGGCGGCGACGTCCTGCCTCCCACCGGGGCTCCGGGCCTTAGGGGGGCCGACCCCGCTCAGGCCTCCTGCTACTACCAGTGGAACCACAGTGAGCCAGTCGTCGGAACGTCGGCCATCAGCCAGGAGAGCGCCAACATCAGTCCACTCGCCGCTCTGCCCAACATGTCTGCCGCAGAGTACGCTCGCAGCATCCAGCACTACCTGCAAAACAACGGGCAGACACAGGTAAGCATTCCAGCTAACAGGAAACAGGACACGTATGTAAAGAGGCGTCGGGGAGGTGGGCCTGGGCGGCGTACCACAGCCTTGGCAACGCTCAGCAGCGTTTAGCGGCACTCGGTGTCGCTCGGCGGCATACTACAGCCTCGACAACACTTGGCAATGCTTGGCAACGTTCGGCGGCACTCGGCGGCATACTACAACCTCGACAACGTTCGGCAGCGTTCGGCAGCGTTCGGCAGCGTTTGGCGGCGGCACACACGAATATTTAAATATCAAAATTATTATCCAAATACCACCATAACCAACGAATATTCGGATATTCAAATATTCGGGACCAGCCCAACTGATTTGACTGAACTGATTAGAAGTTGTCCATCTTTGTTTGGGGATACTCCATCAAAAACAAATCTCATTGAGAATGACTTTGATGTGGGTGATGCGAAACCCATTAGCCAAAGGTTTTATTGAGTTGCTGAGGAGAAGCGAAAAGTACCTGATGGTGAAGTGAGGTACATGCTCGATAACCATGTCGAAGAACCCTCCACTTCCTGTTGGGCTTCTTCCTTGTCTGCTGGTGGAGGATTTTGGTTTTAAATATAAGTATTGTGTTACAGCTCACTCTGATAGCTACGGTACAAATGTTAAAACCTTAAAATTTGTTTTAAAAACCAATTAAGCTACGTTTTTGTTGTGAGACTCTGCAGTTTAAAACGTTTACTTTCCAGTTGTTCAGCTTCAGTTTCATATTTTAACGAGACTGTGGTGATTTTTTTCTGACTGCAGCCATCAAATAAACGACTTATTCATTCCTAAATAATCACATATTTAATCCTTATTTAAATTATTATATGGAGGTGAAGTCAAATGGTTATTAAATCCTGCTGGAGCTTCTATTGGTGGTGATTCTCTGTAGACCAGTGAAAACATGACTCTCCTCACTGTTCTTAGTTTAGCTCCACCAAGTTATCTGATCACATGTTTAACATACATTATATCTGTTTTCTGTTCAGACAGCAGGTATTTAGTGATCCTCATCAGAAACATTCAGCCCAGAGACTGTGGAGGTTTATAATATCTGAAGTTCATGTCAGTGGATGTTAACAGATTTAAACCAGCTTCTTGTTTCTCAGACAGTTTAGTCCCGAACCACCGGACAGAACAAGACCCTCAAGTCTTCAAGGATATAAAACATATTAACAACAAAAATCACAATTTCAGGATCAAATTCAGTCAAAAATTAGATAAAATTACAACATAGTCGTCTCATTGGCAGTCAGGGTTTCAGGACGTTGTGGTGAAAGCAGGAAGTCCGTCGTTGGCGAGACCATCTATTTAACAAACGTTCATGCAGCCAACCGTCCTTGGAAGGACCCGGCCTTCGAAGGACAGGTAGGCCGGGTCCTTCCAAGGATTCAGCCCCTGAATTGGGACACAGCTGAGCCTCTGAGTCCATCTGGGGCCGTCAAAGGAAGACAAAGGAATGAATGAAGCAAAACATCCCAAAATCTAAACGCTGACTGAAAAAAACTAACATTAAGACTTTAAGAGCTTCACAAAAACACTGTCTATGTCTGTCTTTAACATCTAATAATGACGTATTCATGCCTAATAGTTTTTTACTTCCTGTGTTTATATACTTGTTCTCTCTTGCAGCAGACTAACGGCAGCAGCAGCGGTGGGATTTTCGTCGCTCCGCCTCCCGACGTTTCCTCGTATCTGATGGAGTAAAACTGCAGAAGGACGAACGCCTGCATCAGAGCTTATCCTCAGACTGTAACCGGTTTTATATCCTCTGTTTCATTCATGTTTTATATCTGTTACATACCTATATACATACATACATATATATATATACTGTGTCTGTTTAAAGCTCGTTGCTGTAGTGAAGATACACTATAAGAACAATGAAGTATGAAGCCACAAGTGCGTTTACCAGGATGGAGCTCGAGTGAGTCCAAACAGCCAAAGATGTTTTTTATAAGGGAAACCAGATTTTAAAAGCGGATTTTTAAAAAATATTAAGTGGAAACGTTTTCTAAAAGAATGTGCAGTCTTTGTACAAAACAGTAGAGACTCGCTGAAAGTGGGACACCTGTGCCTTCAGACTAATATGATCACAGATAAAATAGTCTGTGTTCTTTAAATGAAACCCTCAAAGCGGTTGATCTCAGCGTATGAATTTAATTTGTACGTTTTTGTGTTTGTTTTATCTGCTTTGGCTCATCATCATCATCTCCCCCAAACCCGTACAGAGCGTTTAAATGTACTTCAACGGAGAATGTTTTCCGGTTCGAGATGCAGGAAGAAGTCCAGTCCCAGAATTTCACAGCAGCAGTCAAAGTCGAGAAAACGCGCTGCAGGAATCCACACGGCTGCGTGAACGGGAAGCCGAGCTAGCAGCAGCTGTTAGCGTTTAGCATCAGCTAGCGGGAAGCTAAGCTGCTAGCGGCGGGCAGCTAGCTTCACAGCTTAATAAACCACTAAATGAAGTCAGCAGCTCACCTGTCCGCTAGTTATTACCTCAAACCGAGTCAAGTCGCTGTTACCTATTCAGCACATTTAAAACAACGGAGCTAAAATGCTAAAGTAGAAACATACGATTAGAAGTTACACAGAACTCCATCTCCAACTCGCGCCAGTGGGGGGTTTGTTGTTGTTTCCTGCTGGATTTTCCACCATTGAATCAGAGTTTTTGGGCACTTCTCCATGCATTTATACAATCACAACCCTCCGAGTGAGATTTCTTAAAAACCAGAGTTTCCTTTAGTTAGAAAATACTAGAAGATCACAGTTAAATTTACCCGCCTCCCTCGGATTTAACACGTCGGATGGATGATCTTCTAGCAGCTCAGTCGACGCTTCATCATCCGTTCTGGTCGCTGTCGAACAGAAAGTAGCGTCGTAACGTCGCCGGCCTCTTGTGCGTCTTTGTTTGGATTTTAGTTTCATGCAGACGGTTTTTATAACACTGACTTTAATAAACAGCAAAGCAAAACAAGCGATATAACTATAGTTTTCCGCCTTTTCCGACCTCAAAATGTGGATTTATGTTGCGGTTTGTGCTTAATAAATCACAGCTGTGCCTTCATTAGATAACACAGGAGGAGGTTTCTGATAAGACGTGTTCAATACAAAGGAACGAGCTACTAACTGTAGCTTTTAGAACAACGGACTGGTGTTTTACAGATTTTAATATCCAGTAAAATCACTGAAAAAAGTTTTAATTTACATGTTAACTGTAAAAAAAAATAACAGGCTAAAACTGTAAATAACATCAGCATCAAAATATGTATATTTTATAAATGGTCATTACTTCTTTTATGTGTAAAATTACACATTTTTACAGTTTGAAACAGCGAAAAATGTCATTATTTGACTTTATTTTGTTACTATCTTTTTGGATTTTTTTTGTTTTGTTAAATTCCAGATAATATCGAGTAAAAAGAGAAAAAAAAGGTATTAATTTACATGTTAACTGTAAAAAAAACAACAACAAAACAGGCCAAAACTGTAAATAAAGTCAAACAAGCAAAAATTTGTATTTTCACTTATTGAATTTTGTCTGTTTTACTTCATTTAAATCAGCAAAAAATATATTATTTTACCGATACGTGCTGTCATTTAAAAAAAAACATATGAAAATAAATAATCATTTTAAACTGATATTTTACTGAGTATAATTATTATATTTTTCTTAATTTATGAATATTTTTTTATTTCAAATAACAGCAAATATCTATAAATAAATAGGGCGGATCCGAATACCAATATCTCTGCTGCGGATATTCGGATTCAACAATCGTCGAATATTCGAATAATTAGTTCGTGCAGTGGGTCCGTGCACTACAGCCTCGGCGACGCTCGGCAACGCTCGGTGGCGCTCGGCGACGCCCAACATTGCCTGGCGGCGGCACACACAGCTGTTCAAATATCAAAATTATTATTATCCGAATTCCACCACAACCAACGAATATTCGGATATTCGAATATTCGGGACCAGCCCTAAAATATATATATATATTTTGCTTTTTTAAATGCGGCCAAACAGTGTAGTTTTACAGTCAAGCGTTATTAAAAAAAAACAGCTTAATTTATAAAAATGCAGTTTTGATGTGGATGTTATTTACAGTTGTGGTCTTTTTTCTGCAGTAAATATACGAATTAATACGTTTTTCTGTTATATTATTCCTTGAACAGTGAAAAATCTGTAAAATAACAGTAAATTCTTCCAAAAATTGCCGCTAAAATCTGTAAAAACAACTTTATTTTGCCACAGTGACTTCAGAAGTTATTGCTAAAAGCCTGAAACACTTTTCGAACTAATCTGTTTATTCACAAAAATCCCTGAACTGAGATGATTTTAAAGGTCTGACATGAACTCAGTGAACCTGCTGCTCTCATTCGGCCACGTTGAACCCACTCTGAGCCGAACACAGTATATTTAAGTCTCTGCTACACTTACGTCTCCTTCTGGCTGAAAAGCACCTCATCGTTAGCATCCTGTTCCTTCTTGTACATAACAAGCAACTACATTAAACACATAAGATGCTCCTTCAGGTTCTCCAACATCAGTGGAAACAAGGGAAAAGATTCAACAGGATCTTCTGCTCGATTATCTCCGATTTACCTGAAACTTCATCATCATAAACTCTGAATATTTAAAATGTTGTCTGTGACATTTTAGCTTCACATATCGAATAATTCCCGAGGTAACATCTCTTAAATATACCTGTCGACCCACTTTCAGCAGCAGGTTTTATCTCAGATTGAAATTTGAGGATGTTCGAACGACAACATCTCAGGAACGATTAAAGATAAAAACCCTAAATGTTCACTGTTGTTTCTCATCATGTTAATAAATCAGAATCTATAATATTGGTCATGTAGATCAGATGATCTCTGATTATAGGTGAGTCGAAATATGAAAAAAAACCCGAGGTCGTCATGAAAAGTTCCATCTTTGGACACGTTAACAGAAATATTGATCAGCTAGTGACAATAATACCAAACTAAACACACAGAATACTTTATTAATAACATAAACCACTCTTCTACTTGGACCAGACTAGTAATATTTTAGTTTTAGTGGTAAAACTTGTCATAGCGTCTCAATTGTTTATAAAAGTTCAATAAAAATGACTTTTTAAAATGGTATTTTTATGACCGAGTATTTACATAGGAGTGAAAATAGAATACTGATCATACAGAATTTGTTTATTTTTAAATATTTAATCATAAAAAATGAAAAAGAAAGATGTTTTTGTTGAAGATTTCGTAACTGATTGAGCAGATATAACAATAATATCAGTAGACGGTATATTTCAAGGAGAGTTCTAGAGTTCAAAATGGTATTTCTTGTTGTGTGATCGTACAATTTCACCAAAATTACTGCTTTAAGTACTTTAAATCTGCTAAAAAGGAGGTTTTTTGAAAGAAAAATTCTGTATAATAAGGGTTGAAACATGATAAATACATTTTGGACTGTTATTTTGCAGATGACACCAGTTAATATCTGATAAAATAACAGTAAATATTGGGGGGAAAAGTTCCATCTTTGAGCTCATATTAATAAAAATATTATTAAAACAAGTCAGCTAGTGATATTTTCTGAACCACATGTAGCTGCACGCCACAATAATACCACTCTAAACACGCAGAATACTTTTTTAATAACATAAACCACTGTTCTACTTGAACCCGGCTACTAATATTTTAGTTTTAGTGGTACAGCTTGTCACTGCGGCTCAATCGGTTATAAAAGTTAAATGAAAATGACTTTTTAAAAGGTATTTTTATGACCAAGCATTTGTATAGGAGGGAAAATTAGATACATATAGAATATTTAACATACAGAATTTATTTATTTTGAAATATTTAATCATGAAAATTAAAAAAGGAAGATTTTTTTGTTTAAAGTGTCGTAACTGATCGAGCGGATATATCAATAATATCAGTACAGTTCAGTTTTCGCGTTTCAAAATGATATTTCCTGTTGTGTGACCGTACAATTTCACCAAAATTACTGCTTTATGTACTTTAAATCTGCTAAAAACTGTATATAAAATTAAATTAATCTGCTAAATTCTGTATATTAAGAGCTGAAACATGATAAATACATTTTGGACCGTTATTTTGCAGATGACACCTGTTTATATTTGATAAAAATAACTGTAAATATAGGGGGGGAACTTCCATCTTTGAGTTCATATTAATAAAACGAGTGATATTTTCTGAACCACATGTAGCTGCATGTCACAATAATGCAAAACTAAACACATAGAATACTTTAAATATGAAATATCTGGTCACAAAAATGAAACGAAAGTTATTTTCAGTGGACTTTAATAACCGATTGAGCAGGTTTGACAAGTTAAACCACAGAAATAAAAGTATTGGTGGACAGTTCTGGAGTTTAAAATGTTTTTTAACAATAAAAAATATTCCCTATGTTTAATTTTGTATTATTGTGACCTGCAGCTACGTGTGGTTCAGTAAACATCACTAGTTGACTTCGGATTTATCAGCGTTCTTGTTGATTTAAGCTCAAAGATGGACGTTTTCATGGGGCGTTTCTTTTTCACGTTTCAACTCACCCATGATCAGAGATTATTTGATCTATCTGTTCAATATTTTAGAGTTTAATTTAGTGTCATGATGAGAAACAACAGTGAAGATTTCAGGTTTTTATCTTTAATAGTTTCCGAGATATTGTCGTTCAAACAGCCTCGAATGTCAACGTGAGAAAAAAACCTGCTGAAAGTGGGTCGACGGGTGAATTTTAACAGATTTGTCTCGGAAAATACTTCATAAAACCATCTGAAAAATCAGAAATATCCTTATAAATATTCATATTTTGTGTTAAATCTGAGCCGGTCGAGCTGAAGGTGCTGTAGAAGTGTGCTGATCGGAGTTTAAATGAACCCGGTCTGTTTGTTTTCGTCGGTTCTTGTTTTTACATCCACACTACAGATGAACCTGAGCAGCGTCGGTCTGGCAGCTTTACCGTTTTCCCGCTGCATCGTGGGAAATCACTCAGTATTTTGACTTTCCTCCGGACTCTCTGGAAAGACCTTCTTTTTCTCCGCGTCCTGGTCGCAGGACGTATCGGGACCGTAGCCACTATGAAAACCTGGAGCCATTCCTCATGTTACTGCTTTGTAAAAAGAAAAGAAAGACCTTCTCCACTCATTGTAATCCACTTTTATTTAGCCAAGTAGTTAAACCATCTGTATCGGAATATATGTTCAACAGATAACCACCGTCTGTCTACTGTCAAGTACTTTTTTCATAAATATCTGTGTGCAATGACTGAAGTCGTCTTTGTTGTGTTTTTTAATTGATAAGATGCAACGATTCCAGTTCTTTAAAGCGAAACCAGCCTCATGTGTTGGTAAATTTCCACATGAAGACAACAAGGAAGCAGCTTGTAACTCTGCACATATAATAACAGGATACAGATAAACACCAGTCTTGTTTCCAACCAATGAGTCCACATAAACATTTAGTCCAAAACATCTAAAAGCTGGAACCTTGTCTTGTCAAACTTCACACAAATCAAGTTCTACTGATGTTAGAGCCTCAAAGGTTGGTGAAATGTCAACTGAAGACTGTATTTTTGTCCCAAACAACCTAAAACTTGTCCAAAATGACTTACAAATGGCCTAAAATCATAAAACTATTGAAAAAATGTCCAAAACATCTTCAGACCTGTTCAGAATGAAGAAAAACTCCAAAATGACTCAATTTTCTTCCAAAAATGAGTCAATAATTCCCCAAAATAACATCAAATGAGTCCAAAATGACAAAGATTTTTCCAAATTGTCCATAATGACTGAACATTTTTCTAAAATGAGTCAAGAACTGTTTAAAAAACCTTAAAATCAGTGACTGAAATGACACAGACATGATTCAAAACTATTCAAAAATGGCCTAAAACAACTTTAAATTGTCCAAAATAACCAAAATGGACTCATATTGACAGTTTAATGTGTATAAATATCTAAAAACTGGAACCTCGTCTCGTCAAACTTTCCACAAATCAAGTTCTATTGATGTTAAGGCCTCAAAGGTTGGTGAAATGTCAAATGAAGACTGTATTTTTGCAGATTTTATCAATTTGAGACCCAAAACTTACCTGGAAATAATGTATTTTTACCCATTTTAAAGGCTGAACATCTCCACAAATAAAACTGCCACAGACATTAAATCTGTTGAGTGGATCAGAATGACTGAATGGATCCAGCAGAGGACACAGTTTTTATTATTGGACCTTGAAAATGGAAAAACATTCACAAAATCTTCAAAGAGGTTGGATGTGAAGACAAAGAATAACAGAAAAAACTCAGCTGGTTTTCTTCGGATGTAGTGATGGTTTGTGTCCAGCAGGAGGCTCCATCGACCTGTTACTGTTCATCACAGTCACTGCAGTAGTTTTATAAACAGCTTTAATACTGACAGAATTAAACTCTAACATTTAGATTATTTACATTAAAGCTGACAGAAGGACCAAAGTGTTCTATGAAGAATCTGCTTCTTTTAAAACATAATTTACAAAAAAATACACTTTGATGCACAGAACTTTATTTTAAATACTTTTATAAATGCATCACTTTGGCATAACTGCAGGTTTTACACACACTTTTTGCAAAATCAAAATGTTTAATATTAAATTCTGAAACATTATATTATATTATATTATATTATAGTATATTATACTAATAATGGTTTTATTTTATTTTACAGACAGGAATAATTATGATAATAATAATAATAATGATAATAAACTAAAACAACAAGTACGTTATCACACACAGCAAAACATGTACAAAAAAATTAAATATAAAATACAACAGTAAATTTTATTTCCAAAAATTAAAAAAAAAATACAGACAAGTTGTCAAAATTGCACATAAATTTTCTAGAATAATTAAAACTGATTAACAGATTAAAACTGGGGAAAAACATTTAAAAAATAAACAATAAAACAGAAAAAAATAAGTAAATAAAATGCAGAGTATAAGTACCGGACTTTAGAATACCTTTTAAAACTTATTTGACATTTTCTATTCAATATTAAAATAATTTTAACTGACCAAAAAAAATTAATCAAATAATTACAGTATTTATATATTAATAAACAGGTTTATTTCAAAGAGTAAAATAAAAATAATAAAACATGGACAGGATAAAATGTACAATACAGAAGAGTAAAAACAGAACAGACAAGTTGAATAAAGAGCGCATAAACTGAAAAAGTGAATTGAAATGAGGTGAATTAAAGTCCAGAGTAAAAGTATCAGACTTTTATGAATAAAACTGATTAAAGCAGCAGGAAAACTGCTGGAACAACGTCCACATTTAGTTCCATTAAGATAAAAACATTAAAAACATTAAATCTCCGCCTTATTTAACTGAAGGGATTCGAATCCTTCGTCTGTTTTGCTAAATTCAAACCGTCTCTTTGTGTAAAACGTGCAGAAGTTATTAGTTTAGTCGGTTTAAATGATCGAAGCCTCGACCTTCATGCATTTTTCAGCAGTTTATTTTTTTCCGCTGTGCAGGAACCTTCTGGGGTCTGAACACAAAGAGGCTTCGTGCAAAACTAATATTACATAATATTACAAACAGCTGATTGTAGGATCCGGTTGGTTCTGTTCCTGCAGAGGAAGAACTGCACCCTGGGTTTGATCTAAGTGACGCTTCCAGACTCTCCTGATTAAAAAACCTTTAAAAACAGTCATAAAATGCAATAAAACATGTAAATAACGTCCAAATTCTCCCCTGTTGTCAGCTAACCTTCACCAAGTCACAATGTAACATGAAAGAAACCACTTTTACAGGACGGTTCTGGTACATTTCAACTTGCTGCATTTACAGTTAATGTCAGCGCTGTAAAAAGTGAACATTTTTTAAAAGGCTTTTAATGTTATTTTACAGATTCTTCCTGTTTTGTTAAATTACAGGTGACATCCAGTAAAATCACAGAAATAAACAAGACAATTACTTGTTAAATCTTAAAAAATAGCAGCTGGTATTCCTGGGCTAGAAACTCACATAAAGCAAGGAAGTAGTGACTAGCATCTCATAGCTAGTCATTAGCATCTCTAGGCCAGCAACTAGCATTCCTAGACAAGTCCCTTGCATCCCTAAGTCAACGTCTAGCATTCTTTGGTTAGTCACTTGAATCTCTAACCTAGCAACTAGCATTTTTAGGCTGCTCACTTACATTATAAGCAAGTGAATAACATTCTTAAGCTAGTCGCTTGCAAACTGACCTCACGAAAGCTAAAGAATTTAACTGTTAGCAACTAGCAGTCCTTGGCTACTCACTGGTATCCTACAGGCTAGTGATTAGCATTCCTTGGCCAGTCATTTGCATCTCTAAGGTGGTGACTATTCTCTGACTAGTCATTAGAGGTCCCAGATGAGCAGCTAGCATTTGTTAGTTAGCTAGCTTTCCTAGGGCAGCAACTAGCATTGCTTTGCTAGTCCCTTGCATTCCTAGACTTGTATTCCTTGGACAATCCCTAGCATTCCTAGATTCGCAACTAGTCTTTGCTGGCCTGTACCAAGTATCCCAAAGCTATCTAGATAGCTTTCCCAGGCCTTTTACTAGCATTTTTAAGCTAGTGGCTATTATTCCTACAGTAGTCACTTGCATCATGAGCTAGCACCTAGCCTTAGGCTGGTCACTGGCATTTCTAATCTAGACATTAGTAGTAGCAGTAGTAGTAATTAGCTTTCCTAGGCTAGTCACTTGCATTGGTAGCAACTATCGTTCTTAAGTTATAAGCACATGTCTATCATTCCTAGGCTAGTTATTAGCATCTCTAAGCTAGCTACTAGAATTCCTAGACTTGTTACTTTCATCGCTGAGCTAGAGACTATCCCTCATATCCCTTAGCTAGTAACTACCATTCTTAGCCTAGTCACATGCATCAAAAGCTAGTGACTAGCATTCCAAGACTAGTCATTAGCATCTCTAGGCTGGCAAGTAGCATGCCTAGACCAGTCACTTGCATCCAAAAGCTAACGTCCAGCATCCTTTGACTAATCATTCGAATCTCTAACATACCAACTAGCATTATAGGCGAGTCACTTACAGCACAGGTGAGTGGCTAACGCTCCTATGCTAGTTACTCACATCTAAAAGCCAGCAACTAGTATTCTTAGGCTGATCACTTGCACTGTAAGCGAGAACGAGCAACTGTGGGCTAGTCACTCCTAGCTAAAGCTAGTGAACAGAATTTGTAGGTGAGGATGAACAATATAGGTTATGAGAATTTAATCCTCTTTCCTAAGGTGGTGACTAGCATTCCGAGTCTGTTCACTAGCATCCTATAGACTAGCATCTAGCATTCATAGCCCGTTCACCATCATCTTATAGGCCAGCATCTAGCATTCATAGGCTGTTCAATAGTATCTTATAAGCTAGCATATAGCATTTGTAAGATATTCACGAACATTTCATAGGCTGTTCACTTGCATCTTATAGGATAGCATATAGCATTTTTAAGCTATTCACGAGCATCCTGTAGGCTAACATCTAGCATTCGTAGGCTGTTCACTAGCATCTTAAGTGATAGCATATAGCAATTGTAAGCTATTCATGAGCATCCTGTAGGCTAGCATATAGCATTTGTAAGCTATTCACGAGCATCCTGTAGGCTAGCATGTAGCATTTGTAAGCTATTCACGAGCATCCTGTAGGCTAGCATATAGCATTTGTAAGCTATTAACGAGCATCCTGTAGGCTAGCATGTAGCATTCGTAGGCTGTTCACTAGCATCTTATAGGCTAGCATATAGCATTTGTAAACTATTCACGAGCATCCTGTAGGCTAGCATGTAGCATTCGCATGCTGTTTACTAGCATCTTAAAGGCTAGCATATAGCAATTGTAAGCTATTAACGAGCATCCTGTAGACTAGCATGTAGCATTCGTGGGCTGTTCACTAGCATGTTGAGAAGCTGACATGTTAAAAGAAGGCCAAACTCATCATGAACATCAAACCCAGAGACACTATGTAAACAGCTACAAGCCCTTATATCAGCATGTTGGCCCTGGTTTCCTTCCTGTTTCTTCTTCTGTGGTGTCTTCAGCACCCCGAGGCATCTCATCGGGTCAAATCATGTGATCACGTGACTTCATGTATGTATTTGCGGCTGCCGACATCACCGCTGTGTGACATCATCGAGTTAAAGATCAGACTCCCCGCGGGTCAGACGTTAACATGATGCATTATTTAAATTATTCACATTTCAGCAGTAAAGTAGGAAGTCAGTGGTTAATTGGAGCGATCTGATTGGTTACTGATTACTCTCGGCTTGTTGAGAATCTAAATGTAAATCCATTTCTCTCATTTGTCCTGGATTAGGTTCGATTATGTCTTATGTTGTTTCCCCGGAGCAGAAAAGACAGCAATCATTATGTAGACTGCCAAAAAGAGGAAGATCAATGAGGAAGTAAAGCTCAGAACCACAAAGATGCAACGTTTACCAAAATAAAATAAGGTTTTGGTCCATTAGTGAGAGGACGAAGAACAAGAATGGGTTTTATTATTTTACATCACCTATATTGGTCTGGAATTTTTATTTCATAGTTGCTCTACCACCAGCTCTGAACCCAAAGACTCCGCTGTTAATATTTATACCATTAAAAGGAAGAAGAAGAAGAAGAAGATGCAGAAGAAGAAGGAGGGGGAGGAGGAGGAGGAGGAGGAGAAGAGCAGGAAGAAGAACAGGAAGAAGAAGAACAGAAGGAAGAGGGAGAAACGGAAGAAGAAAGAGAACAGGAAAAAGAACAAGAAGAACAAGAACAGGAAGGAGAACAGGAAGAAGAAGAAGAAGAAAAAGAAGAACAGGAAGAAGAAGAAGAAAAAGAGGGAGAACAGGAAGAAGAAAGAGAAAAGGAAGAAGAACAGGAAAAAGAAAGAGAACAGGAAAAAGAACAAGAAGAACAAGAACAGGAAGAAGAAGAAGAACAGGAAGAAGAACAGGAAGAAGAAGAAGAAAAAGAAGAGGGAGAACAGGAAGAAAAAGGAGAACAGGAAGAAGAAATAGAAAAGGAAGAAGAACAGGAAGAAGCATAGACATATATACGTAGACGCTGCATTGACTGTGGAGGGACGTGCCTAAAGCTCCGCCATCTTGGTACAGGGCTAGCAGAGGGGGGAGTGAATGTAAGTCTATGGAGGTAAGAGGTACTCCACAATCTTAAAGTAGAATTATTCACTGAATTTTCGACCGATTTCCAAACGGTTTGGTTTGTTAAAAACGTCACACATTTAGCTTTGACACAGGATGCTTGGATGCTTTTGTTCTATTTATGTCTGCCTGTCCGTCCTCCATGTCTGACGTTTGTAACAAACAATATATGTTGACAACTGATGGATTTATGATCACTTTTATAGTGCAGACATGTCATTCCTCTATAGACGTAATGCACTGTAGGGGCGAGTGGCACTGTACCAAGATGGCCACCGCGTAGGCACGTCGGCTCCAATCGGCAGCAGCAGTCAACGTGGCGTCTCCGTATATATGTCTATGGGAAGAATAAGGGGAACAGGAAGAAGAAAGAGAATAACAGGAGCTACAGTAATGACGTTATACTGATGGGAAGAGTCATGAATTAGATTACTGGTTACAGAAAAAAGGAACGCCGTCATTTATATTTATTGTGTTTGTTTCCACTGAAGTCACGTTTGACCACGCGAGATTTGGAATACTGAGCGTGAAGAACCTGATGCTCTGCTGAAGGATCGGTTAGTGTGGTTAGCTAACACCACACTATAAGATCAGAAGAGAGAGATGTCTGATCTGTCTTTTGTTATCTTCAGGTGTGTGGTCTCTGAATCTGAGAAGGTTTGAAGGATCCTGTAATGTTTGCCAGCTTTAACATTTGATTCCGCCCACAGGGACGTTGCCTGCATGTAAAAACCAGCGTCATCTTTTGCTCCTAGCATAGTCACAAACCTGTGGTTCCACTGAATTACATTAGATACCAACGTTCCTGAAGGGTTGAGGTTAGGTTGCCATGAAACTGTTGCAAAATGAAGTAAAGCTGTATGTCATAAGACTGAACGCGATTGGTTCATGGAACGTTGAGATGGGTGGAGTCAAACGTTGAGCTCCGCCCCAAACTGCACACTGCAGTCAGAGGCTCCTCAGTCCAGAGGGTGGAGATCTGGATTCAGCAGAAGAAGAAGAAGAAGAAGAAGAAGAAGAAGAAGAAGAAGAACAGGAAGAAGAAGAACAGGAAGAAGAAGACGCAGAAAAAACAGTAGAAGAAGAGGAAGCTTTTTGTGGACGGACTTCCTGGTTGTCTCAGGTGTGTTCGACCGACAGCGGCTGCAGGTTCAGTTCTGGATCTGAAGGTTTTCATCCGTGGACTGAGCAGAACCGGCGGCGGCTACCTGGCCAGGTGAGCTCACCTGAGGCCTGCCGGCAGCTCAGAGGTTGTCTGGTGGATGTCGAGTCAGAAATGATCCAGTGACTGTGGTCGTTTCGTCGGCCTGCGTCTCGTTGTTGGAGTTTTTTGTTAAATCCTGGTTCTGTTGGATCATTTTACATGTTTTGTGGCTGTTTGTGTCGCATTTTGGTCATTTTGCATCTGATTGTGTTCATTTAGTGTCTTTGGTCCTTCTGCGGCTCATTTTGGTCGTTTTTGGTCATTTTATACATCCTCTTGGTCGTTTTGTGTCTCATTCTGGTTGGTTTGTGGCTCATTTTAAACATTTTGCATCAATTTTGACCCTTTTTGTTCAGATTTCTTTAGTTTTGTGTCTCACTGAGGACATTTAGAGCATCGTTGTGGTTATTTTAGTCATTCTGAGTCTCTCTGGTCTTTTTATATCTCGTACTGGTGGTTTTGAGGATCTCTGTGGTCGTTTTTTGTCTCGTTCTGGTTCGTTTGTTCTCATTTTGGTGGTTTTGATTCTGATTTTATTTGTTTTGTGTCTCATTTTGATAATTTTTCACCTCATTATGGTCACTTTGCTTCTAATTTTGTCCATTTTGTGTCTAATGTTAGTAATTTAGCATCACACTGTTCACATTTTGTGTCTCGTTTTGATCATTTTTCACCTCTTCGTGGTCGTTTTATGTCTAATTTTGGTCCTTTTATGTGTCTTTGTGCTTATTTCTCGTCTCATTTTGGCCATTTTTTTAGTTTTTATTTTAGTTTTTTGTCTCATTCTGGTCGGTTTGTGGCTCATTTTGAACATTTTGCATCAATTTTTGACCTTTTTTCTTCTCATTTTGTTTGTGTTGCGTCTCATTTTGTACAGTTAGTGTCTTTGTGGACATTCTGCTTTTCATTTTAGTTATTCTGAATGTCACTTTGGTCTTTTTATACCTGTCTTAGGTCATTTTATACATCCTCTTGGTTGTTTTTTCGTCTCATTCTGGTTCATTTGTTCTCGTTTTTGTCATCTTTGTTCAGATTTCTTTAGTTTTGCGTCTCACTGAGTGCATTTAGTGCATCTTTGTGGTTATTTTAGTCATTCTGAGTGTCTCTTTGGTCTTTTTATATCTCGTACTGGTGGTTTTGAGGATCTCTGTGGTCGTTTTTGTCTCATTCTGGTTCATTTGTTCTCATTTTGGTGGTTTTGATTCTGATTTTATGTGTTTTGCGTCTCATTTGACTATTTATTACCTCATTGTGGTTGTTTTACTTCTAATTTTGTCCATTTTGTGTCTCATGTTAGTAATTTAGCATCACACTGTTCACATTTTGTGTCTTGTTTTGACCTTTTGTCACCTCATCGTGGTCGTTTTCAGTCTAATTTTGGTCATTTTTGTCTCATTTTTGTTTTTCTAGTCTCACTTTGGTCTTTTTATAACTCTTATTGCTCATTTTAAACATTTTGCATCAATTTTGGACCATTTTTGTTCAGATCTTTTTAGTTTTGCGTCTCCCTGTGAACATTTAGTGCATCTTTGTGGTTATTTTAGCCGTTCTGAGTCTCACTTTGGTCTTCATCTAGCTCATACTGGTGGTTTTGAGGATCTCTGTGCTTGTTTTTTGTCTCATTCCGGTTCGTTTGTTCTCATTTTGGTAGTTTTGATTCTGATTTTATTTGTTCTGCGTCTCATTTTGATCATTTTGCACCTCTTCATGGTCGTTTTACGTCTAATTTTGGTCATGTTGTGTGTCTTCGTGCTTATTTCTCGTCTCATTTTGGCCGTTTTAGTTTTTAATTCTAGTTTTGTGTCTCATTCTGGTCATTTTGTTGCCCATTTTGAACATTTTGCGTCAATTTTTGGCCTTTTTTCTTCTGTTTTTTTCAACTTTACATCTCACTGTGTACATTTAGTTTGTCTTTGTGAACATCTTTGGTCATTTAACGTCTCTTCTGGTCTGTTTGTGGCCCAGTTTTGAAATCTTGCATCACATCTTGGTCGTTTAGATTCTGCGTTTTGTTGCTTTGTGTTTCATTTTGTGTTCCTTATTTTTCTTTTAGTGTCTTGTTTCTTCTGGTTTTTAACGATGTGCTCTTTGAATCTGCCTCTGGAGGTGTCTCGTCCCGTCGGTGATGTTCTCAGGTGTTATTTGTCTTAAAGGAGAACCTTCCTCCGTGTTTTCTCTGATTCGGCTCCATTATTTAAAACTCTCACCCCTGACCCACATTCACAAACCTCCATCTCTCTGCTGCGCGCTGATTGGACGCAGGGGCTCGTTCGGGAGCGCGCCGCCGTGCACCCGCTCGGCCTGTGTTTCCAGGAGACTCTGAGACGTGCCCGCGCACCCCTCCTCCTCCTCAGTGCTGCTGGTCCAGGAGCGCGCGCCCGTCAGGAAATCTGTCACCGGCGTGCCCGTCGGTGGAATGCGCGCCGCCGCGGCCTCGTCCTGCACTAATTGCGAGCAGCTCGATGGAGGTTTAACATGGAGACGCTTTGAGCCGCTTCTGCTCCGAAACCCTGCAGGAAGCGATGCGGAGGATTTCTGCGCAAACTGCGGCTCTTTTCTGATCTGCGCACCTTTTTGCTTTTTGCTCTCCTCAGGATGAAAACTCCCCTCGGCTGTTTCCTCTCGGACCAACTTCACCTCTGCGTCCTTCTCAGCGGATAAACTCCTGTTTCCTCTTTTTTTTTTTTGCGCACTTGTTTGCGGCTCGGATTCTGCTGCGTCACTTGCAGGTTGAGGTTTAGCGGAGCGGCCCGCAGCGCAGCGCATCCGTCCCCGTCCCCGTCCCTGTCCCCGGCCTCCCTGCGGCCCGTTTGCGGAGTAAATGCGGAGGATCGAGGCGGAATCTGCGTCGGAGGTTTTCATGTAGCGGCCGCAGATCGGTGCGCGATTCTGAGGGATTCTGCGGCTTATATAAGAAGAGGCGACATGTATGCGGGACGCAAGAGGAGAAAACCGGTGCAGAGAGCGTGAGTCACTCTGAATCACTTCATTTCATTCACTTTAACTCCTGCAGTTTAATATGTTGGAGGTAAAAAACCCGTTTGGAGAGAAATCCGTCTCCAAATGCGTAAAAACTGCGATAATCCTGAACATTTTAGCTTCTAAAACGATTCATAAAACGAATTTAAATCAAGATTTCGTTTCTTTTACAACCCAAATCCATTTAAAGCACATTACAGTTGGTAAATGTTCCATATCTGCTGTGATAAAACCGATCTGCGGGTGTTTTCAGTGCGCTGCGGTGCGTAATGCCTGCGGATTACTGAGGGCCTGCAGCGGCCTGAGTCCAGCTCCGGCAGCTTCTCATCGTTTCTTTTTTAATTCCCACATCTGATGTTGACACGATTCCACAAATAAACCAAATTAAAGCGATTTAAACTCCTTTTTTAACGCCCTAATTCCAGTTTTCCTCACATTTCCAGCCTCTCCGGGACCCTCGTGCTGCTGTTGCGCCATTTTTATGTCAAAACGCCCTTCAGAGAGTCTCCGGAGCGTTTTATCTCCTCTGCAGCGACTTTAAAATGACACCTGGTTGGATAAAATGGTGTATCTGTGGGTTAAATTGAAGATATGAGGGAACATTTGAGGTGACAGGCTTTTAAATGTGACCTGAGCCTCCAGAAACGTCGCTTTTTTCATCATAAGCCTGATTTTAAAACACGTTTTCAGTCCCGTAGCATCAAACTGGCTTCATCCTTGTGAATCTTCATCTAAAGCTGCAGATAAAACTGCACATCGATGCGTCCGGAGCCTTTGATCTGCGCTGATGTGATCGTGTGTGACTGAGTCTGGAAAACCTCCAGCAGGATCCGGTCATGATCAGGCTGCAGCAGAAAGACGAGAATAAACGAACTAATCTGAGTTTCTTTATTTATGCACGAGAAATACTTTAATCTGAATGCAGAAGCTGATGTGTGGTGCAGAATAAATCCTGAAAAATCCCCATAATCCTCCTTGTGCTGAGAGAAATTCTCACCAGGCTGCAAAAAAAAATAGAAAAAAAGCTGAGTTTTGTTGCTTTAAAGCGACTCAAGGCCTCAAACGTTCATCTGAAGCGGAAATCTGCAGCTTTTTAACGCATTTATTCGGTAATTCTGCCGGTTTATGACCGTAACTTGGAGAAAACGTGTCGTTTCGGTGGATTCCTCTGATTGAAAGCCCAGTTTCCTGCAGCAGAGAGAGCAAAAAGCCGAGCAGGAGGCTGAGGCTGATGCACTGATGGGATGTGACAGCGTCGAGGCAGCAGCTCTGTCTATTGTCACACAGTTTGATTCACAGGATAAATAAACAGTTTGTGATCCAGCAGGGAGGTTAAAGCGGCGACAGCATCCAAAATACACCACAGAGGGGCCTTTTAACGCCGCCTGGAGCGTTATTCATCATTATTTTATGGTTAAATCTGCAAAAATACTCATTTTTTTAGTCATAAATGAAGCTTTTAATGACAGGAACTAATCCAGCAGCTGAGATGTGGAGGAGGAATTTAAAAAAAAGAAGAAAAACCCAGTAAAAACCCAGATTCTAGCACTAGACTTAATTAAAACGTGTCTGTTTGTGTTTTACATGTTTAATTAAAACGGGACTTTGCACCATTTAATCCTCTCTGCTGATTGGCTGCTGGGGGTGACGTGCAGCCAATCAGGCGGAGCCGTGGGCGGGACGCTGCTGAGGTCACAGAGAGGCATCAAATCAAACATGATAAACTGAATTAATTTATTAGGAATCATTAAAAATAAACGAAACAAAATACAGCTGATTAGATGAGATGATTATAAATAAATTATAAATAAATGTATTTAATGTGGTGATAATTGTTTTGGGTTTTTTTTTGTATTAAATTAAGAAAAAAATCAGTTTAATGTGATAAAATTCGCTTCATGTGACATTTTCTGTGTCGTCTTGTTTCACGGTTTGTTTTTCACATTCAGATTAATGCACCAACAGTTAAATTATAATGAAAAATAAAAGTAAATGTTCATATTTATGCAGAAATCTGCTACAACAATAATAATATGATAAATTATTTTAAAAATGCTGTTAAAGTTGTGATTATCGACAAAACACTGACTGAAATAATTTAATATGCAGATAAAACAGGATTATTTGTGTAATAAATAACGCAGATATTGGATCACATGAGGCTGAAACCTGTAGATTATTGTCTGTAATTAATCAGCAGTTTGGTTTATAAAAAGTGGATTATTGTTGACAAGATGCTTCAGTTTACTGTGAAAATCTTCACATTTATGGAGCTAAAATAACAGAATTTGTACAGTTTTTATTTTTAAAATATTATTAAACTGACTATGATGAGAGCTGGAGGTTAATTCTACTGAGTTTAAGACTGTAAATGGAAGGAAAGGTCATTTTTACAGACGTCAGCTTTAGTTTTGAGACACCATAATGCAGATTTTTATCATCCTGGGACATTTTTAAGAGACAAAACGATTAAAATAATCAAAGAAACGAATTAGCTGATGAGAGCTGTTGGCTTTAGTCTGAAGGAACGGATTTAACAGCAGCTTCTTGAGCTTAAGATGAAGATTATTCATGTTTGGAGTCCAAAGACGTCGAGTTTATTATCAGAGAGGTGGAAAAAAAAATTAGACTTAAGAAAACAAACCGATTAATTATCAATAAAGTTGACAATAAATTAAATAAAATAACAGTAATTAGTGGATTAATAGCAGAAAATATCAGAATATTATTAATTTATTCTCTGACGAATATTAAGATTAAAATAAAGAAGAAATGAACACGTGAGTCGACTCAGCCGATAATTAATGTTGTTTATGTTCATTTTATTTAAGATAATTTTACTTATAAACACTCAGAGTTTATGGTTAAAAATATTATAATCTAAGAATCTAATAAGTGGATTTTCCTGCTTCATGAACAGTTGATTTAATTATATTTAAATATATTTAATTAGATTTAAGTTGCATTTAGAAAACAGGACAAGCAGCTTCACTAGAAATAGATTATTTATATGATTAATTTATATAAATAATGTATATAAATAAATACATCATATAAATATCATGTATTTATTAATAATATATATAAATATTTTAAAAAAGGAAAGCAGAAGGGAATTTTCTCTATATTTATATTTGCAAAATGTTTGTTTTGATGGTTTTTATTAATTAAAACACTAGAATTAATTTCCCATTATAAGGTTTATTCTCTTTTTTATTTAAATCTAAATGGTTGAAACCATTTTAAAACAGAACATTGACGTTTCTGTCCGTCTGCAGGAAGAAACTTTATTTAGTTTTGTAAAATAAATGCAGTTTGAGCCTTTTGAAGCCGATAAAACATGAAACAAATGAACCTTGTGCTCCTTTGATTCATCAGATATTAAACTAATGAAGTTAATTTACAGCCAAACCTCAGTTTCACTCAGATTTAACGTCTCATCGTGGCGTCTTTGAGGGTTTCCTCATTTTAAAATAAACATTAAATGGAGTTTGTTTTGCTGCAGAGACAAATAAATTAAAAGACGACAGATTCCAGTAAAAACGAGTCAAAATAATCATCAAGTTTAATTTATTCTGTCGACTGAAGGCTGATAAATGAAGCAAAAATAGCCTCAAACAAACCAAAACAGCAGAAAGAGACGTTATAAATTAACAGTTTATGGAAGGAAAACAAACAAATCACAGTTTTAACTTTAAATTCATGTTTTTAACTGTGACTCAGGTGTTTGTTTGCTGTAATTTTCAGATATTAAAGTTTAAATTTGCTATTAAAGAGCTGCTGGGTCTGATAGAATCTCAGTTTACAGCGGATTTGAATCCAAAAAGCTGGAGTTCAGTTTGTTTTTTGTTGCTGTTGGACTCAATAATGATAATTTTATTTCTCTTTATGGGTTTTAAAGGATTCAGGCGAACATCGAGTCATTTAATTAGTAGAAAAGGTAAAATCAAGCAAGTAAAAGACAGAAAAAGGATTTTAATGACATTTATGTGTAAAAATACGACTTTTCTAATAATCTGACATTATAATAATCTATACTTTGTCAGTCCTCTTGGGGAAATTCATTCTCTGCATTTGACCCATCCATAGGAGCAGCAGTTTGCTATATATAGTTGGCTTATTTATGATTGTTTTATGGTTAAATCTGCAAAAACAGTCATTTTTTTAGTCATAAATGAAGCTTTGAATGACAGGAACTAATCCAGCAGCTGAGATGTGGAGGAGGAATTTTAAAAAAAGAAGAAAAACCCAGTAAAAACCCAGATTCTAGCACTAGACTTAATTAAAACGTGTCTGTTTGTGTTTTACATGTTTAATTAAAACGGGACTTTGCACCATTTAATCCTCTCTGCTGATTGGCTGCTGGGGGTGACGTGCAGCCAATCAGGCGGAGCCGTGGGCGGGACGCTGCTGAGGTCACAGAGAGGCATCAAATCAAACATGATAAACTGAATTAATTTATTAGGAATCATTAAAAATAAACAAAAAAAAATACAGCTGATTAGATGAGATGATTATAAATAAATTATAAATAAATGTATTTAATGTGGTGATAATTGTTTTTGGGGTTTTTTTGTATTAAATTAAGAAAAAAAAACAGTTTAATGTGATAAAATTCGCTTTATGTGACATTTTCTATGTCGTCTTGTTTCACGGTTTGTTTTTCACATTCAGATTAATGCATGAACAGTTAAATTATAATGAAAAATAAAAGTAAATGTTCATATTTATGGTGAAATCTGCTGCAGATCCTGAACAACCATAATAATAGGCCACTAGGCCCCCATTTGCTGATGAATTGCTTCAGTTTTAGCTGCTTCTACTGCGATTATTTTACTACTTTATGGGTTTATGAATTTAGAAGCTGAATTTACACATTTTTTAGCATTTTATATTCATTCTGTTGATTTTCTGTGTTATTATTTTGCTTTTTTGTTCATATTTTTGCTGTTTTTGGCTGCGGTTGTTTCTAAAACGTGCTTTATCAATAAACTGGATTGGACTGAAAGACTTGATTCTTACTGCAGATGTTTAAAATGATAAAAAGAGCATTTCAGATCTTCAGAAGGTGGTTTCTGCAGGATGAAGGGGGACTGTAGGTGACTGTTTCCTCTGTCGTTCCTCTGTCGTTCCTCCAGGGTGAAGCAGCCTCCAGCCGAAGGCGCCAAGTCCAACCCGTCCAAGCGGCACCGGGACCGTCTGAACGGGGAGCTGGAGCGTCTGTCCGCCCTGCTGCCGTTCCCCGAGGAGGTGACGGCCAGCCTGGACAAGCTGTCCATCCTCCGGCTCAGCGTCAGCTACCTGAGGGCCAAGAACTTCTTCTCCGGTGAGTCCGGTTCTGACGGCGTCTCTGTTTCTCTGGTTTCGCCCAAGAACGATCTGCTCCTCCAGGTTTCACTGAAGTCCAGTTTTGTAGTTTTTGCACCATCTTGTCGACACTTTTAGGACCAGGCTGCAGCTGAAGGTTGGTTCTGATGTGGTTTTGTTGGTTCTGGTTCCGTTTTAAGGTCATCTAGTTGGTTGTTGTTGCTGGTTTAAGGACCAGGCTGCAGCTGAAGGTTGGTTCTGATGTGGTTTTGTTGGTTCTGGTTCCATTTTAAGGTCATCTAGTTGGTTGGTGTTGCTGGTTTAAGGACCAGGCTGCAGCTGAAGGTTGGTTCTGATGTGGTTTTGTTGGTTCTGGTTCCATTTTAAGGTCATCTAGTTGGTTGGTGTTGCTGGTTTAAGGACCAGCCTGCAGCTGAAGGTTGGTTCTGATGTGGTTTTGTTGGTTCTGGTTCTGTTTTAAGGTCATCTAGTTGGTTGGTGTTGCTGGTTTAAAGACCAGGCTGCAGCTGAAGGTTGGTACTGATGTGGTTTTGTTGGTTCTGGTTCCATTGTGAGGTCATCTAGTTGGTTCTTGCTGCTGGTTTAAGGACCAGGCTGCAGCTGAAGGTTGGTTCTGATGTGGTTTTGTTGGTTCTGGTTCCGTTTTAAGGTCATCTAGTTGGTTCTTACTGGTTTAAGGACCAGGCTGCAGCTGAAGGTTGGTTCTGATGTGGTTTTGTTGGTTCTGGTTCCGTTTTAAGGTCATCTAGTTGGTTTCAAGACCAAGCTGCAGCTGAAGGTTGGTTCTGATGTGGTTTTGTTGGTTCTGGTTCCATTTTAAGGTCATCTAGTTGGTTCTTGTTGCTCATTTAAGGACCAGGCTGCAGCTGAAGGTTGGTTCTGATGTGGTTTTGTTGGTTCTGGTTCCATTTTAAGGTCATCTAGTTGGTTCTTGTTGCTGGTTTAAGGACCAGGCTGCAGCTGAAGGTTGGTTATGATGTGGTTTTGTTGATTCTGGTTCCGTTTTAAGGTCATCTAGTTGGTTCGTGTTGCTGGTTTAAGGACCAGGCTGCAGCTGAAGGTTGGTTCTGATGTGGTTTTGTTGGTTCTGGTTCCATTTTAAGGTCATCTAGTTGGTTGTTGTTGCTGGTTTAAGGACCAGGCTGCAGCTGAAGGTTGGTTCTGATGTGGTTTTGTTGGTTCTGGTTCCATTTTAAGGTCATCTTGTTGGTTCTTGTTGATGGTTTAAGGACCAGGCTGCAGCTGAAGGTTGGTTCTGATGTGGTTTTGTTGGTTCTGGTTCCGTTTTAAGGTCATCTAGTTGGGTCTTGTTGCTGGTTTAGGACCAGGCTGCAGCTGAAGGTTGGTTCTGATGTGGTTTTGTTGGTTCTGGTTCCGTTTTAAGGTCATCTTGTTGGTTCTTGTTGATGGTTTAAGGACCAGGCTGCAGCTGAAGGTTGGTTCTGATGTGGTTTTGTTGGTTCCGGTTCCATTTTAAGCTGAAGGTTGGTTCTGCTGCTGGTTTTGTTGGTTCCGGTTCCATTTTAAGCTGAAGGTTGGTCCTGATGTGGTTTTGCTGGTTCTGGTTCCGTTTTAAGGTCATCTTGTTGGTTCTTGTTGATGGTTTAAGGACCAGGCTGCAGCTGAAGGTTGGTTCTGATGTGGTTTTGTTGGTTCTGGTTCCATTTTAAGGTCATCTAGTTGGTTCTTGTTGCTGGTTTAAGGACCAGGCTGCAGCTGAAGGTTGGTTCTGATGTGGTTTTGTTGGTTCTGGTTCCGTTTTAAGGTCATCTAGTTGGTTGGTGTTGCTGGTTTAAAGACCAGGCTGCAGCTGAAGGTTGGTTCTGATGTGGTTTTGTTGGTTCTGGTTCCATTTTAAGGTCATCTAGTTGGTTGGTGTTGCTGGTTTAAGGACCAGGCTGCAGCTGAAGGTTGGTTCTGATGTGGTTTTGTTGGTTCTGGTTCCATTTTAAGGTCATGTAGTTGGTTCGTGTTGCTGGTTTAAGGACCAGGCTGCAGCTGAAGGTTGGTTCTGATGTGGTTTTGTTGGTTCTGGTTCCATTTTAAGGTCATCTAGTTGGTTCGTGTTGCTGGTTTAAGGACCAGGCTGCAGCTGAAGGTTGGTTCTGATGTGGTTTTGTTGGTTCTGGTTCCATTTTAAGGTCATCTAGTTGGTTGTTGTTGCTGGTTTAAGGACCAGGCTGCAGCTGAAGGTTGGTTCTGATGTGGTTTTGTTGGTTCTGGTTCCATTTTAAGGTCATCTTGTTGGTTCTTGTTGATGGTTTAAGGACCAGGCTGCAGCTGAAGGTTGGTTCTGATGTGGTTTTGTTGGTTCTGGTTCCGTTTTAAGGTCATCTAGTTGGGTCTTGTTGCTGGTTTAGGACCAGGCTGCAGCTGAAGGTTGGTTCTGATGTGGTTTTGTTGGTTCTGGTTCCGTTTTAAGGTCATCTTGTTGGTTCTTGTTGATGGTTTAAGGACCAGGCTGCAGCTGAAGGTTGGTTCTGATGTGGTTTTGTTGGTTCCGGTTCCATTTTAAGCTGAAGGTTGGTTCTGCTGCTGGTTTTGTTGGTTCCGGTTCCATTTTAAGCTGAAAGGTTGGTCCTGATGTGGTTTGCTGGTTCTGGTTCCGTTTAAAGGTCATCTTGTTGGTTCTTGTTGATGGTTTAAGGACCAGGCTGCAGCTGAAGGTTGGTTCTGATGTGGTTTTGTTGGTTCTGGTTCCGTTTTAAGGTCATCTTGTTGGTTCTTGTTGATGGTTTAAGGACCAGGCTGCAGCTGAAGGTTGGTTCTGATGTGGTTTTGTTGGTTCTGGTTCCATTTTAAGGTCATCTAGTTGGTTGGTGTTGCTGGTTTAAGGACCAGGCTGCAGCTGAAGGTTGGTTCTGATGTGGTTTTGTTGGTTCTGGTTCCGTTTTAAGGTCATCTTGTTGGTTCTTGTTGATGGTTTAAGGACCAGGCTGCAGCTGAAGGTTGGTTCTGATGTGGTTTTGTTGGTTCCGGTTCCATTTTAAGCTGAAGGTTGGTTCTGCTGCTGGTTTTGTTGGTTCCGGTTCCATTTTAAGCTGAAGGTTGGTCCTGATGTGGTTTTGCTATTTCTGGTTCCGTTTTAAGGTCATCTTGTTGGTTCTTGTTGATGGTTTAAGGACCAGGCTGCAGCTGAAGGTTGGTTCTGATGTGGTTTTGTTGGTTCTGGTTGCGTTTTAAGGTCATCTTGTTGGTTCTTGTTGATGGTTTAAGGACCAGGCTGCAGCTGAAGGTTGGTTCTGATGTGGTTTTGTTGGTTCTGGTTCCATTTTGAGGTCATCTAGTTGGTTCTTGTTGCTGGTTTAAGGACCAGGCTGCAGCTGAAGGTTGGTTCTGCTGCTGGTTTTCCCAACATGTGATGCTGAACCTCCTCCTCCCTCTCGGTCGGCGTCCATCAGAACCCAACGCTGCAGCCCGTGGAGGCGTCGCATGCCAACGCCGGGACGCGTAGGCTGCTGTTATTTTAGGCGTCGGAGAGGAAAAAGCTGCAATGCGGCCGTCAGAAGCTCCTGCATCATGAATAATGGAGGGAAACGGTGGCGCCTAAAGAATTGATGAGATGGAGGCCGAGCCGTGTTTGTTTAAGGCGGCGCTGATGTGAAATGGCTGTTTGAGGGGGGACGGACGGAGACTCGGGGCAGCCTCAGGTTCCTGGTTTAGTTCCTGCTGGTCTGAGGAGGAAGGGACTGGACACGACCAGTTCAAGGACCGTCGGAAACGTCGCATTCACTGTCTTGGTTGTGTTGTTTTTGTCATCTCGGTCGTCTTTGGGACAGCTTTGTCTCTCTGTGTTGACTCTGCGTCTCCTTTTCACTGTTTTCTGCATCGTTTTTATCATTTTGGGTCGTTTTGTGTCTCGTTTTTGTCATTTTGCGTCTCGTTTTTGTCATTTTGCGTCTTGTTTTGGTTGTTTTATGCGTTTTTGGGGCATTTTTGTCATTTTGTGTCTCGTTTCTGTTGTTTTTTTGTCTCGGTTGTGTTTTTAAATTTCTTGTTTTTGTCATTTTGGTCATCTTTTCATACAATTTTGTCTCTTTGTGTTGACTTTGTGTCTCCTTTTCATTGTTTTCTGCATAGTTTTTATCATTTTGGGCCATTTCGCGTCTTTTTTTGGTTGTTTTATGCGTCTTTGGGGCATTTTTCTGCCATTTTGTATGTTCTTTTGTCGTTTTGTGTCTCATTTGTGTTGTTTTGCAACTTGTTTTTGTCATTTTATGCGTCTTTGGGACAGTTTTGTCTCTTTGTGTTCACTTAGCGTCTCCTTTTAGTTGTGTCCTTTATGGCTTTTGTGTCATTTTATGTCTGTTTTTTGTTGTTTCATCTCAGTTTTTGTCATTTTCTGTCTTATTTTTGTGTCATTTTGTGTCTTGTTTCTATCATTTTGTGCATCTTTGGGACAGTTTTGTCTCTTTGTGGTCATTTTGTTTCTTGTTTTTTCTTGTTTTGTGTCTCGTTTCTTTTATTTCTACCTCATTTTTGTCATTTTGTGTCTTGTTTTGGTTATTTTATGCATCTTTGTGCCATTTTGTGTCTTGTTTTTATCATTTTGTGCATCTTTGTGCCATTTTGTGTGTTCTTTTGTCGTTTCTGGTCTCATTTTTTTTCATTTTCTGTCTTATTTTTGTCGTTTTGTGTCTTGTTTTTGTCATTTCGGTCGTCTTTGGGACAGTTTTGTCTCTTTGTGTTTACTTTGAGTCTCCTTTTCACTGTTTTCTGCATCGTTTTTATCATTTTGAGTCATTTTGTGTCTGTTTTTTGCTCGTTTTGTCTCATTTGTGTTGTTTTTCTGTCTCAGTCGGGTCATTTCATGTCTCGTTTTTGTCATTTTGCATGTTGTTTAGGTTGTTTTGTGCGTCTTTGGGAAACTTTTGTCTCTTTTATGTTCACTTTGTTTCGTTTTCATTGTTTTCTGTATCGTTTTTGTCAGTTTGTGTCTGTGTTGATTTGTGTCTAAATATGGTCGCTTTATGTGTCTTTGGGACAGTTTTGTCCCTTTGTGGTCATTTTGCGTCTCATTTTTCTTGTTTTGTGTTGTTTTATGTGGAGTTTTTGTCAGACTTATGTCTCATTTTGGTCGTTTTATTGGTCTTTGTGATACTTTTTGTCCCATTGTGGCCATTTTGCGTCTCGTTTTGGTCGTCTTTGGGACACCTGTGTCCTTGGGCCATTTTTGTCTCTTTATGTTTACTTTTTGTCTCCTTTTAGTTGTGTCTTTGTGTTTTTTTTGTGATTTTGTGCGTTATTTGTTGTTCTGTGTCTCATTTTTTGTCATCTTGTGTATTTTTGGGACAATTTTGTCTCTCTTGTGTTTACTTTTTTTTCTTGTTTTCATTGTTTTCTATGTCATTTTTGTAATTTTGTGTCTCTTTTTTGTTATTTTCTGTCATGTTTTTGTTATTTTGTGTCTTGATTTCGTCACTTTGTGTGTCTTTGGGACAGTTTTGTCCCTTTGTGGTCATTTTGCGTCTCATTTTTCTAGTTTTGTGTTGTTTTGTGTGTAGTTTTTGTCATTTTTATGTCTCATTTTTGTTGTTTTTATCTGTCTTTGGGATGCTTTTATCCACTGTGGTCATTTTGTGTCTCGTTTTTCTTGTTTTTGGCCAATTGTGTTTTGTTTTGGTCATTTTGTGTCTCTTTGTCACGGTTTCATCTCCACATACTATAGATATTTACCTATTTCCATTTTTAGAACCTCTACAAACCGTTTCTCTCCTCTCGGCTCTGTATCTATTCATGGATATGATTGCAGCTGGCAGTCAAGTCTTTTTATTTTCTTCCCGTCGGAGCTCTGATGGTGGAGTTTGTCATCCCGTCCAGGAGCTTATGGAAGAATTCTCCAGCTCCTCGGCCTGTCACAGTGAATTATTGATCGTGGATTTCAGTACCAATAGGTCAGAGTGTAGCCCCGCACACTAACCCCGTTGTCTAACTGCATTAGCCTACTTCCTGGACAGTCTCTAAGTAATTAACGAGCTCAGGGCTCTTACATGAAGAAGCAGCTCTGTAGACCCTCTGGACGCTCTGTTTGTATGTAAACAGCACAGATTCGGCCCGGCGGAGGCGTCCGGCGCTGGGTGGTCCCAGAACGTAGCGCCCACTTGCTCTGGGAACGCTGCCACGGCCGCAGCGCTCGGCTCTGTTTGGACGCAGTTGGACGCCTTCATTAAGTATTAAAATGCATCCTTTGTGTGCAGTTTAAGGTTAATTGTACCCAAACGGTCCCGAGTCGAACAAAGCTGCAGCAGAGCCCAGTTAATCTGGTATTATCCAGTCCAGCAGCCATCTTTGTTGTGGTCAGGAGCTACAATGAAAACAGCATGAATCACCTGATCTGCAGCTCAGAGAAGGTTCGCAGCTCAATCTGTGACCGTCAGTCGGTGAAATGTGGACATTTATCTCCAGATGCTGCTGATGTAAGCAGCTTTACATCATCAAACCATTACTGTGTAGCTTTGGCTGTTTGCTTCGGCTCATTGTCTTTCTGGTAAACAAATCTTCTTCTAAATCTCAGTTCTCTATCAGACTGCATCAGGTTGTCCTCCAGGATTTCCCGATATTTTCTTGCATTCATTTTTACCCTCGACCTTTACAAGGACCTGCTGCTGAGAAGCATCCTCACTTCATGATGCTGCCACCACCATGCTTCACAGTGGGGATGGTGGGTTTGTGATGATGTTCAGTGTTTGGTGTCCATCAAACATAGCGTCTAGTCTGATGGTCTAAAAGCTCCATCCTGGTCTCCTCAGACCAAAGAACCTTCTTCCAGTTGACTTCAGAGTCTCCACATGTCTTCTGGTGACTCTGGTCCAGATTTAATATGAGCTTTGTCCAACAGAGTCTTTCTCTTTGTCTCCATAAAGCTTTGACTGGTGAAGAACAGCCAATAGTTGTTGTAAGAACAGTCTCTCCAGTCTCAGCTGCTGAAGCTTGTAACTCCTTCAGAGGAGTCGTGGGTGTCTTGAATCTCTTTGTTGAATTTTCATTGTTTTGTTTCACATCTTGACTGTTTTGCATCGAGATCAAGTAACTACAACAACAAAAACCACAAAGAAATAAAAAGTAATTGCCAAGGAGAAGCAAAAATGGCTCTTAAATGTATCTTGTTGTTTGATTATTCGATGTGTGTTTTTGTGTTTTAGTATTTGCATTTCTCACGCACCAAAAGAAGTAGCACAGTTCCATTTTACGTCCAGCTTATAATGACAAAGATGTGATCAAGCCTTTCTGATTCTGATTAAATCAGACACAAAATGTCAAATGGGACAAAAAAATAACCTCAAAGAGACAAAGTGGTAATAAAAGGACGCCATAAATGTGACGCAAAATGGCTTTAATAAAACAAAACAACCACAAAGAGACAAAATCACTCAAAATTATTTAGCGTTTACTGGGAGACGATTCCAGACCAACTGATGTCAAGAAGGTTTATGTGTGGCTGCATCATCCCCACATCATGATGCTGCCACCACCATGCTTCACATCATGATACTGCCACCGCCATGCTTTACATCATGATGCTGCCACCACCATGCTTCACGTCATGATGCTGCCACCACCATGCTTCACGTAATGATGCTGCCACCACCATGCTTAAGTCATGATGCTGCCACCACCATGCTTCACGTCATGATGCTGCCACCACCATGCTTCACGTCATGATGCTGCCACCACCTTGCTTCACATCATGATGCTGCCACCACCATGCTTAAGTCATGATGCTGCCACCACCATGCTTCACGTCATGATGCTGCCACCACCATGCTTCACGTCATGATGCTGCCACCACCTTGCTTCACGTCATGATGCTGCCACCACCATGCTTCACATCATGATGCTGCCACCACCATGCTTCACGTCATGATGCTGCCACCACCGTGCCTCACATCATAATGTTGCCGCCACCATGCTTCACATCATGATACTGCCACCGCCATGCTTTACATCATGATGCTGCCACCACCATGCTTCACATCTTGATGCTGCCACCACCATGCTTTACATCATGATGCTGCCACCACCATGCTTCACATCATGATGTTGCCGCCACTGTGCTTTACATCATGATGCTGCCACCACCATGCTTCACATCATGATGTTGCCGCCACTGTGCTTTACATCATGATGCTGCCACCACCATGCTTCACATCATGATGCTGCCACCACCATGCTTCACATCATGATGCTGCCACCACTATGCTTCACATCATGATGCTGCTGCCACCATGCTTCACGTCATGATGCTGCCACCACCGTGCCTCACATCATAATGTTGCCGCCACCATGCTTCACATCATGATACTGCCACCGCCATGCTTTACATCATGATGCTGCCACCACCATGCTTCACATCATGATGCTGCCACCACCATGCTTCACGTCATGATGCTGCCACCACCATGCTTAAATCATGATGCTGCCACCACCATGCTTCATGTCTTGATGCTGCCACTACCATGCTTCACATCATGATGCTGCCACCGCCATGCTTCACAGTGGGGATGATGTGTTTGGACAAAATGTCTAATCTGATGGACAAAAAGTTTGAAAATATGACACAAAATGTCATAAATGTGACACAGAACGACCAAAATAAAACAAAGACAACCGTAAAGAGATGCAAAATGACCACAAAGAGACAAAATGGCTCCAACTTTTTTAGTGTTTACTGGGAGTCGACTCCAAACCAACTGATGTCAAAGAAGTGTGGCTGCTTCTTTCAGGTAGAGAGTAAAGAAAACTGAAGCGTAACACAATGATCTCTCAGACTGTGTCCTACATACGGTATGTGTAATTCCATCTTGAGTTACTGGAGGAGGCTGCAGTGTTTACGATGTAGAAAGACTTGACGAGATGCTGACTGACACAACTAAGCTAATAAAGGCTCTCCTGGTTTCTTGGAAGAGTCATCGCCTGCAGCCAAACGTTGTCCTTTTCCCTCCTGCTGAGCCCGTCCATCCGACCCGACCTCCTCCTGCGACTCTGGAAGGCTTCCCTCAGTTTGAAAGGCTGCAGGAGTCACGTGACGCCGTTACATAACCACAACTCGGTCAGATGATGCTGCAGAGCTTCATGGTTTATGTCCACATTCGTACCTGCAGCGGGCAGCAGATAAAGTGCTGATTAATCCTGTGATTTCACCGCAGCAGCCTGTTGTTGAAGTGACCTGCAGCTCTTTTGTAAATATAGATGGAGGTTAGGAGAAATAATCCCTGCAGAAGGTGAACACACACCGATTCAGGTTTGAACAGAATCTCAATGAAGAACAACCATAAAGGTGATCAAATGATGATGTGTGAAAGCTTTGGTTTTATAACCTGCAACACAACTTTTGTCTCGCCTTTTTCTTCAGGCAAAATTTCCACATGGAACAGTTACTGGACGGAGAAAGGATGGACATAAAAGTTACCAACGTGAGACACGAACTGACCAAAAACAGGGAGAATGGTTTCAAAGAGATGCAAAACAACCTAGATGTAACACAAAACGTCCAAACTGGGATAAAACAAACCAGGAAAATATGCAAAATGATCACAAAGAGACACAAAATGAGACAAAAACAAACAAAATGGCAAGAAACGGATAAAAAATGACTCAAATTAGACACAAAATGGTACAAATGTGACACAAAACGACTAAAATAGAACAAAAACAAGAATAAAAAGATGCAAAATGACCACAAAGATACATGAAATGAACAATATGAGACACAAAATGACCAAAATGGAACAAAACATCACCACAAGGAGACCAAAAGGCAACAAATAGATGCAACATGACTGAAATAGGACATAAAATATGACACAAAACAGTCAAAAAGGCCAATATGAGATACAAAATGACCAAAAACGGGAAAAAAAAGTTACAAAGCAATGCATAAATAAATGAGATGTGTCACAAAACGACCAGATTGGGACAAAAACAACCATAAAGAGACAGAAAATTATCAATAATAGACACAAAATGACCAAAAATAATCACAAGGAGACAAAATGGTGACACAGATGTGCAAAATGACCAAAATAAGACACAGAATAATGTAAATTTGGCATTAAATGACCACAAAACAGCCATAAAGAGATGCAAAATGACCACAAAGAGACACGAAATTAACAATATGAGACACAAAATGACTATAAACACAAAGAATGGCTACAAAGACATGTAAAACAATTAAGATGTAACACAAAACGACCGAATTTGTACAAAAACAACCACAGAGAGACTAAAAATGGACAATATGAGACATAAAATGACCAATAAAGTGTCCACAAAGAGACAAAATGGCAACAAAGGGATTTAAAATGACTAAAATAAGACTTGAAATGCCGCAAATATGTCACAAAACAACCAAAATTAAAAGAAATGCAGAGGAGAAATGAATGTTCTCCATCAGGTCGACCATTAAAGCCATAATGGAAGCAGCTGCAGCATCGACAGTCAGACGGAGCTGCTCGGTGTTCACCTCCCGCTGGATCAGGACCCACAGGATGAATAATGAAACGTTCAGCTCTGCGTGGGTCATTACAGCAGCTGAATTCATATCAATCAGCTCAGATTATCTGCTGCTGCTGCAGAAACCAGGTCAGATAAATCAGCTTTAATGACATTAACGTCCACGGAGCGCTGCCACGGCACACGACGCACAAACCAGCATGTTTATCTGTCATTTATCAGAACAGTTTACTGGAGCTGTATTAGTTTTACAGAGGAATCAACTTCTCTGGAGCTTAAATCCACATAATTAGACTGACGATGTGGGAATTAAAGATTCTCAACTGATCATCTGTGGGAATAAACCTTCTTATAAGGACATTTAGATGTAATTTAAGAAAGCAGAAATGACACCAGTATAAATAACCCCATCAGTTCTCTACAGAAATAATAAATAAATGAATAAATATTATCAGCATAATACTTAAATAAATGTAGGGTTGTTATTTACAGGTAATAATCGTAATTTTACAGGTTTGTCGACACATTTTTTTTTTTAAATGTCAAAATGTCGTTATTATCTGTAAAAAAATAAAATAAAATCAGATTTTTTTTTTTAACAAATACTAGTTTGTTCTGTTCCAGTGTTTGACTTCAAAAGTCCATTATTTTTCCACTGTGTTTAATTTTTTAATTCACAGATATTTATTGTTATTTGAAATATAAATTCCGTGTATTTAAGGACTTAAAAATGGTAAATAATAGTTTAAATTGTTATTTTACAGATTGAAGTTAAATGAAGTTAAAATCAGCCACAAAGTGGATTTTTACAGATCTGTACTTTATTTTTAAATAGAAAAAATCTGTATATTAAGGGTTTCAAAATGATAAATAACTGTTTTAACTGTTATTTTACAGGGTTTTCTTTTTCGTTAAATTGCAAATAATATTTAATAAAATCATAAAAAAAACTAATAAACGAGGCAAAACACTGAATAACGTCCAAATCACATCTGTGTTTCTATGAAGAATAATTTCTTTTACATTTAACTGCAAAATTCCACTATTTTTCCACAGTTTAAATCATCAAAATGTCATTATTTTACAATATTTGCCGCTATTTGAAGGAGAAATCGTGAATATTAAGGATTGAAAACTGTTATTTTGCAGATTTTCCCTGCTTTAGAAAAAAAATCAATCAGAAACTGTAAATAATGTCCATTAAAAATCTGTATTTTTTACAAATAATAATGTGTTCTATTGCAATATGTGACTGTAAAATTACACAAATTCAATCTTTAAGTTATTTGTTTTACGAAAAATAACAGAAAAGGTATTAATTTAAATGTTTCTTGTCAAAAGAAAAAGAAATCAAAAACAGGCTAAAACGTTAAAAAAACATTCAGATTTCAAAATGTTCATTGTTATTAACAGTAATTTCTTGTTTTATAACATTAAACTTTAAAATTCCACCGTTTTCATTGTATTAAAACCAGCAAACATATTTAGATTTTACAGATATTTGAAAGAAAACTCATTTCTATGAAGGATTGGAAAATGATAAATAATTTAAAAAGTGTTATTTTGCAGAAAAGGCAAAAACTGTAAATAATGTCCACGTCAAAAATCTTACCGTTTTACAAATAGTGACTCGTTCTTCTGCTACATGTGACTGTAAAATTACACAATTTTAATTTTTAAACGTTATTTTACAGAGTTTTGTCAAATTGCAGACAATATCCAGTAAAGTCACAGGACAAAATATATTAACCTTTTACAAAACTGTAAAAAAAAATCTGTTTTTTTTTGTTTTTTTTTACAAATAGCAACAACATAAAAAAAAACTAAAATCAGTATATTTACAAATGATAGTTTGTTCCTTTGCAACATTTGACTGTAAAATATATTTTTAAATCGACTAAAATGATTAATATTTAACAGATGTTTGCTGTTATTTTCCCTGTTTTCCACCGTTTTTAACCGGACTGTTTTCCCGGTTTTTTACCTGCTCCTTGTTGTTTACTCTCTACTTCCTGTCAGTGCTGCTGCTGCTGCTTCTCTTACGTAAGCCTGTTGTAAAGTCTTGTGACGTGTCATCGTCTGATTGGCCGCTCCACGAGCTTCGTGTCGTCCTCCGGGCCGCTCTAAGCCCCTCCCCCTCTGCCAGGAAGCCCCTCCCTCCGTCGGCACACACGCGGCCACGTGACGCTGAAACCTCCGGAGACACGGAAGCGGGGCGGGTGCGTGCTTCTTCCCCGCTCCCCCTGCATTAGCGGCGGCGTGTTCATGTCCGCCGTGTTTGCTTCGCGTGCATCCATGTGGACGTGTTCTGCTGTGGGGGTGGGACGTGTTTGCATCGCGTGTTCATTTGCTGCGGCGTTCAGGGGGTGAAGGAGTTGAAACGTTCTATATTTACTCGCTGCCATTCACACTGTGCAGGAATCATTAGCACACAAACACACTCACACACATGCAGCGTGGAGCTTGGAGCATGGAGCATGGAGCATGGAGCATGCACTGCTGCTGCTGCACTGCTGCTGCTGCACTGCTGGAAGGTTCACAGTGGACTCTAGAAATAAAAACAGTAATAAAGCGTTCAGTAAAAGTCTGCAACTAAACACTCTGCAGTACTTTAAAAGGTTAAAACAGTGGAAAATATGTGTACCATGATGAAACATGAGCTGCTTTTAACCTGTAAAACCCCAGTTTGAACCACTTTAAGTCAGATTTTTGATTTGAAAACTGTAAAAACAGGAAAAAAATAACAGCAGATGTCTGTAAAATATTAATATTCTGAGTGGATTTGAACACAGTAATTAAAAAAAACAAGGGATTTTACAGGCAAATGTTGCAAAGGAGCAAACTATCATTATTAAAATACAGATTATTGATGTTTTTCTCAGTAAAACTTTAAATATTAATGTTTCTTCCTGTGATTTCACAAATTAGGGAGCTGCTGTTTGTAAAATTACAGATTTTTGATGTGGATATTTGCAGTTTATGCCTCTTTTATTACCAGATATTCTGTCAACAACAACAAAACTCTGTAAAATAACCTTAAAATTAAGATTGTGTGGTTTTACAGTCACACATTGCACAAGAACAGGGATTTTTCTTTCAAGTGGCACCAAATATCTGTAGAAAAGACGTATATTTGTTCATTTAAATACAGTAATAAATGGTGTCATACTACAGTCCAATGTTGTAAATAAAAAACTACCATGTATAGAAACGCTACAGATATTATACGTAATTTAACAAGACAGAAAAACCGTTTAAATAACAATTAAAACGAGTATTTCCAGTTTTCTATGTGGATTTTTACAGTTTATGCCTTTATTTATTCATTTTTACAGTAAATATGTAAAAGTTATTGGTATTATACTGTCTGATTTAACTAAACAACAAAACTGTAAAATACCACAAGAATTCAAACTGTGATTTTACAGTCATCATTTGTAAAAAATACAGATTTTTGTTGTTTTACAGTTTTACTAAATTACAGAATAAAGTATTAATGAAACACATTAACCCCCCAAAATGGCCAAAACTGTAAATAAAGTCCACATGAATTTTTTTTATATTCATTAAATTAAAAAAATTTACAACTGTATTAAGAAAAAATATAATCTTTTAGAAATATTATTATTTTAATTAATTTAATATTTAGTAAAAATCACTCAAAAAACCCATTAATTTACATTTATTTGCTTTTATTCGAACGAAAAAAAGTCTATTAAAAATTTAAATATAATAAATCATTTTTTAAACCGTTATTTTACAGATTCTCCTCGTTTTGTGTTAAATTACAGACGACATCCAGTAAAATTCAAGAAAAAAACATTAATTTACATGTTATTAAAGAAAAATTAAAGCGTTTAACTGTTTATTGAACATTTCTTTATGTAATTATGTTCAGATAATGTATAAAACAGGTGAATAATGATTAAAATAATAACGTTGAAAGTCTGTATTTATATAAATAAATCTGTGGCTGTAAAATTAGACTATTTTATCGTATTTAAATCAGAATAAATATAGAACACCTTTTCAGTCAAGTTTTGAGGTCAGTTTGGGCAACTTTCTTGTCACTTTTTACATTAATTGCATACTTTTCGACAAATTTCACATTATTTTGGAAGTTTCTAGTGTCTTTAGATGAATTTGGAGTCATTTTGGACACATTTATGATATTCTGGACACTTGTATAGTGACGTTTTGTCTTATTTGAGACCATTTTTAAAATAATTTTGTACAACTTTCGTTATTTTTTCAATTTCTTGCATCATTTTTGACAAATTGCCAGTTATCTTGGACACATTTCTCTTAGCTTTGGACGAACTTTGAGTCATTCTGGACACGTTTCATGTTATTTTGGACACATTTTGAGTCTTTTTTTGTCATTTCGGACATTTACAAGTCAAACTTAAAGATCAGTTTGGGTAGCCTTTGCTCATTTTTTACATTACTTGCATCATTTTCGTCAAATTCCACGTTATTTTGGAGGTTTTTAGTCACTTTGGATGGATTCTGGGATGTTGTGGGCTCATTTATGATATTTTGGACGCATTTCGAGTCTCTTTTTGTGGTTTTAGACAAAGTTTGAGTCGTTCCTGAGACTTTTCTTGTCATTCTGGACTCTGTCAGTCGGGTTTTGAGTTGTTTTAGACCAGTTTTTATCATTTTGGACGAGTCTGGATCGACTCTGGACGGGTGCAGCACTGCTGTAGGCAGGTTTTTGTCATTCTGGGCACATTTTGACAGATTTTAAACAGTCTTTCAGGCAGATTTCAAGTTGTTTTGGACCAGTTTTACTTATTCGGTCATGTTTCCAGTAGTTTGTTTCACTTGTTTGTGATTTTTAGATGAACTCATCCAAGCTGGGACGTGTCTTCTTTCACTACTCACTTCCTTCTGTCTGCTCTCCTGGTTGTGACTCAGGATTCGACGTTTCTTCCTCCATATCTGATTATTTTAACCCTCTGGTTGATGATGGAGCGTCTCCCAAAGCAGAACTGGGAGGTTTTGGTGTTTCCAGCTGGTCGTCTGCCTCCCTGCTCTGATCATCCTGTCTGGGGAAGCCAAGCTGTTCCCTTCAGCTCGGTGGAAGCGCCTCTGGCCGGGTCTTTAACGCCACATGGAGGCGAAGCAGGAGGATGTGAGTCTTTCATGATGAGTCCAGTGAAGCAGCAGATCTGCTCTGTCCTCCTCTGGACATTGGAGCTTCATGTTGGCCCAGATTCCTCAGACCACCTGAACAAGAGACACAACACGACAAAAACCCTCAGAAAATGACACAAATCAAGAAAAACAGGACGAAAAATTGATTATAAAGTCACTTTGGACTAAATTTGAGTCATTCTGGACGCATGTCAAGTTAGTTTGGACGAATTTTGAGTCACTTTTGTCATTTTAGACTAATTTTATGTCATATTAGAGACTTTTTTTGTTATTTTAGACACTTTTCAGTGAAGTTTCGTGTTGTTTGAGACCATTTTAAAATCATTTTGTACAACTTTTGTCATTTTTTACATTTTTGCATCATTATTGACAAATTTCCTGTTATCTTAGACAAGTTTTGGGTCATTCTGGACTCGTTTCAAGTTATTTTGGACAAATTTTGAGTCAACTTTTGTCATTTTGGACATTTATAAGTCAAGTTTCGAGGTCAGTTTGGGCAACTTTTTGTCATTTTTTACATTTCTTGTGTCAATTTTGACAAATTCCACGTTATTTTGGAGGTTTTTAGTCACTTTGGATGAATTTGTTCCAGGTTTTGAGTCTGTTCTTATCATTGTAGACAAATTCTGTCATTTTGGAGAGTTGTACAGTCAAGGTTCATGTTGTTGGAGACCATTTGTTAAATCATTTTGTTTAACTTTTGTCGTCTTTTACATTTCCTGCATCATTTTTGTCCAATTACCAGTTATCTTGGACGAACTTTGAGTCATTCTGGACACGTTTCAAATTATTTTGGACACTTTATAAGTCAAGTTTCGAGGTCAGTCTGGGCAACTTTTTGTCATTTTTTATGTTACTCGCATTATTTTCAACAAATTCCAACTTATTTTGGAAGTTTTTTGTCGCTTTGGATGAATTTGGAGTCATTCTTGTGTCATTTTTGACAGATTCCACGTTATTTTCGAGGTTTTTAGTCTCTCTGCATGGATTTGGAGTCATTCTGGGCACATTTATGATATTTTGGACATTTTTTAAGTCTCTTTTTGTCATTTTAGACGAAGTTTGAGTCGTTTCTGACACATGGAAATAGTTGGATATCAGTAGTATGTGGAGATGAAGCAACCACTAAGAGACACAACACGACAAAAGAAACTGTTGGAGCCTTTTTTCAGTGAAGTTTTGTGTTTGAGACAATTTTTTAAACCATTTTCTACAACTTTTGTCATTTTTTCCATTTCCTACATCATTTTTGATGAATTGCTGGTTATTTTGGACACGTTTTTAGTCACTTTGGACGAATTTGGAGTCACTCTGGAGTCGTTTCCAGTTATTTTGGACAAATTTTGAGTCAACTTTTGTCATTTTGGACATTTATTAGTCAAGTTTCGAGGTCAGTCTGGGCAACTTTTTGTCATTTTTTTTACATTTCTTGCGTCATTTTTGACAGATTCCACGTTATTTTCGAGGTTTTTAGTCTCTTTGCATGAATTTGGAGTCATTCTGGGCACATTCATGATATTTTGGACACTTTTTGAGTCTCTTTTTGTCATTTTAGATGAGTCGATTCTGACACATGGAAGTAGTTGGATATCAGTAGGATGTGGAGATGAAGCAACCACTAAGAGACACAATACGACAAAAACACTGTTGGAGCCTTTTACAGTGAAGTTTTGTGTTTGAGACCATTTTTTAAACCATTTTCTACAACTTTTGTCATTTTTTCCATTTCCTACATCATTTTTGATGAATTGCCAGTTATCTTGGACACATTTTTAGTCGCTTTGGATGAATTTTGAGTCACTCTGGAGACGTTTCAAGTTAGTTTGGACACATTTTGACACTCTAACTTTTATTAGAAGCTGTGTCTCAGTTCAGGGGCTGCATCCTTGGAAGGACCCGGCCTACCCGTCCTTCGAAGGCTGGGTCCTTCTAGGCTGCATGAGGGTTTGTTAAATGAGACGATCCAGCCTATGATGAACTTCCTGCTTTCGTCATGACGTCCCGAAGCACCGCTCCTGTTGCCTAGCAACCCGGACTGCCTAATTTTTTTTTATCCCGAGGATCAGGATGAGACGACTATGTTGTAATTTAACCTCATTTTTTGACTGAATTTGATCCTGAAATTGTGATTTTTGTTGTTAATATGTTTTATATCCTTGAAGACTTGAGGGTCTTGTTCTGTCCGGTGGTTCGGGACTAAACTGTCTGAGAAACAAGAAGCTGGTTTAAATCTGTTGACATCCACTGATATGAACTTCAGATATTATAAACCTCCACAGTCTCTGGGCTTAATGTTTCTGATGAGGATCACTAAATACCTGCTGTCTGAACAGAAACCAGATATAATGTATGTTAAACATGTGATCAGATAACTTGGTGGAGCTAAACTAAGAACAGTGAGGAGAGTCATGTTTTCACTGGTCTACAGAGAATCACCACCAATAGAAGCTCCAGCAGGATTTAGTAACCATTTTACTTCTTCTCCATTAAATAAGGATTAAATATGTGAATATTTAGGAATGAATAAGTCGTTTTTTTGGTGGCCGTGGTTGGAAGAGATCACCACAGTCTCATTTGAAGGAGTCTTTGAGTTTCAATGAGATGGGACGGCCTTAGTCGCATCGCTGTGACGAATGCAGCCCCTGAATTGAGACAGTCTCCAAGATGGCAAACGACTCGTCCAGAATGACCCCAAACTCGACCCACCAAGTGACTTCTCTCGGTTTTTCTCTGTAGACAGGCAAATTTTGGTTTCTCCCAGCGTTTAAGAGCCTCTTCTTGAGTCATTCTGGAGTCGAGAAGCGTTCGAGTTTTGTCACAAATGGCGAAAAATGTTGTCCCAAGTAGCTGGAAGTTTGTCCAGAGTGAGGAAGTGTAAAAACAAATCACAAAAAGACGTCGAAAATAAGAAAAACTGGTCTCAACCGAGTCAAAACCTTCTTCCAAATTAGCCGAAATGTTTAAAAAATGCAAAAAAGATCGAACTTTTTCCATTTTTCTCTGCGGAAAGACAAAGTTTGGGTTTTCGTATCTTTCGACCCAAACGTGGCGACAAACCGACGGCTGAGGTCGTCACGGTTACGCCTGTGATGCGAGGTGATGAGGCGCGGTGATGTCATGAGAAAGCGGTAGCGTGTTAATCTGTGACCTCATCGGGAGCGACGAGCCGTGACCCGCGATGACCCCCGACGACCCCCGACCCCAGGGGTGAGGCGAGCCCCGATCAGCCGGCGGGGTTCTGGGTCAGGGTCTTTTGTTTGGGGGGTTTGGGAGGAGAAGCTGGGAGCATCTGGTCCGACGGCGACTTCACACGGTACGAGACGGCGATCCGACACCCGACCTGATTATCAGGCGAACGTCTCCGTCCAGTTTCAGGACAACCGGTGACGTCATGTGGCGAGAAAACAACCGCAGCAGCTTGAAGAGTAAACAGATGATTCCTTTGTTCAAACGGTTTGGGCCTCGTCTGTCTGGTTCCACCATCAACTGGAACATCAAATCTGAAATAGACAACAGGAACGTCTGATCCAGCTTAATCCATCTTAATTTACAGGTTCCTGATGGGTCAGGACTTTGGGGGGACCAGTCTAAAACCTTCATTCCAGCCTGATGGAACCATTTCTTCACCACTTTGATGTGTTTGGGATCATTGTCTGGTTGAAACATCCAACTGTGTCCCAGATCAACCTTCTGCTGATGGTTTTAGGTTCTGATCCTCCTCCTTCATTGTTCCATTGACTTTGTGTGAAGCTCCAGTTCCACAGAGCATGATGCTGCCACCTCCATGCCTGATGGTAGGTCTGGTGTTGTTGGGGTTAAAAAGGAGTCTAAGACCCGCCCAAGACACCAGGTCTGAAACCAGGCCTAAAAAAGTCAAATACCAGTGCAACATTGGGACCAAAACCAAACCTAAACTACTCCTAAAGAAGTCCAAGACCCCCCCAAGACAATCTGAAACCAGTCCTAAGCCAGGACCAAATCCACTATAAGATAAATCCTAAACCAACTTTAAATCACATCAAAACCAGGTCCCAAACCAGCCCAGAACCAAGACTGACACCAAACAAGAACCTGTCCCAAGAAAGTCCAAAGCCAGTCCAGGATACAGTCTGAAATCAGGACAAAGGGACTTCTAGAAAGCCCCAGAGCATGATGCTGCCACCTCCATGCTGATGGTAGGTCTGGTGTTGTTGGGGTTGAAGGCCTCACCTTCTCTCCTCAGTCTTTGTTCCATCTGACCTCAGAACTTTCCTCCAGAAGGCCTTTTCTTTGTCCATGTGATCAGTGGAGCTTTAAGGTTCTGCTTCTAGAGGAAGAACTTCCTTCTTCATGGAGCCTCTCAGCTCATGTTGATGTCCAACCCTGTGGACACTGACAGCTGTGTTCCAGCAGCTTCTGGTTCATCCAGACCTGCTTTCTGCTGGTTCCTGGTTGACTCTGGACCATCCTGACCAGGTGTCTCTCAGCAGCAGGTGGTAGTTTGTGTTTCCTTCCTGATGGTGGCAGCAACACACCTGGACCATGAACTTTATACTACAAACAGATGATTCTAGGATCTGAAGCTGCTTTGAAATGACTCCAAGTGACTTTCTGACTTGAGACTGAACAAGAAATCTGTTGTATTTTCCTTCCTTAACGTCACAATGGATCCAACAGCCTCTATTTGTAGTGTTATTGCATCTTTTATAGTGGTTTTGGAACTTTTTATGGTGATTTTGGAACTTTTTGTGGGGATTTTGTAACTATTTGTAGTGATTTTGCATCTTTTTCGGTGATTTTGGAACTATTTGTAGTGATTTTGGAACGTTTTGTGGTGATTTTGGAACTATTTGTAGTGGTTTTGGAACTTTTTGTGGTGATTTTGGAACTATTTGTAGTGGTTTTGGAACTTTTTGTGGTGATTTTGGAACTATTTGTAGTGATTTTGGAACTTTTTGTGGTGATTTTGGAACTATTTGTAGTGGTTTTGGAACTTTTTGTGGTGATTTTGGAACTATTTGTAGTGATTTTGGAACTTTTTGTAGTGATTTTGCATCTTTTATGGTGATTTTGGAACTATTTGTACTGATTTTGGAACGTTTTGTGGTGATTTTGGAACTATTTGTAGTGATTTTTGAACTTTTTGTGGTGATTTTGGAACTATTTGTAGTGGTTTTGGAACTTTTTGTGGTGATTTTGGAACTATTTGTGGTGATTTTGGAACTTTTATGGTGATTTTGGAACTATTTGTGGTGATTTTGGAACTAAACATAGTGATTTTGGAACTATTTGTAGTGATTTTGGAACTATTTGTGGTGATTTTGGAACTATTTGTGGTGATTTTGCATCTTTTATGGTGATTTTGGAACTATTTGTGGTGATTTTGGAACTATTTGTGGTGATTTTGGTGATTCTAGGACCTGAAGCTGCTTTGAAATGGCTCCAAGGAACTTTTTGACTTGAGACTGAACAAGAATAAATGTGTTTCTGTTGTATTTTGCTTCACTAACGTCACAACGGATCCGATAAAATCAGGTCAGACAGGACAGAACTTGTGTTTGTGATCTTCAGGTTTCAGGCTGTGAATGTTTGATGTTCTGGGAGCAGCATCGGTTCAACATAAATCGTTCTGACAGTCGAACTAAAACCTTCTTTCTCTTCCTGTTTCCTCCACAGTCGCCCTGAACAACCGAAATGGAACGACGGCGGCCGGCGAAGACGACAACAAGCCGGGAGTCACCGATGGAAAAGTCCCAGAGGGAGAACTTCTGCTGCAGGTCAGACTCCTGTCATCATGTTGTAGTGAATACTGAGACTGGATCAGGTTCACCTGTTCAGGTGCATCAGCCAATCACGTGGCAGCAACTCAGTGCATGCAGGTGTGTAGACGTGGTCAAGGTGAGCTGCTGAAGACCGAGCATGAAAGGAATTTAAGTGTCTTCAGATGGTTGTTGGTGGATTTCCAGGCTCAACATGACGTCTTCTGTGCAGCGTGGCAAAGTTAGAATGACTAGAATGAGAAGACCGAATGTTAAGATGCAAAACGTTTGTCATCTTTTTGTAATAAAGTTTAATCTATTTGTGGTGATTTTGGAACTTTTATGGTGATTTTGGAACTTTTTGTCCAAATTTAGTATCTTTTGATTGTGATTTTGGAACTTTAGTGGTGATTGTGCATCTTTTTTGCAGTGATTTTGAAACTTTTTGTGCTAATTTTAGAAGTATTTTTGGTGATTTTGGACATTTTTGTGGGATTTTGCATGTTTTTGTGGTGATTTTGGAACTTTTTGTAGTGGTATTACTTCTTTTTGTCGTAATTTCACATCTTTTGTAGTGATTTTGGAACTTTTGTGGGGATTTTAAATCATATTTGTGTTTATTTTGCATGTTTTTAATGGAATTCTGTGCTGTTTGTGGTGATTAGACATCTTTTTGATGGTGATTTTGGAACTTTTGTGGTGATTTTGCATCTTTTTGTAGTGGTTGTGGAACTTTTTGTAATAACTTTGCATCTATTTGTGGTGGTGTTGCATCTTTTTGTGGTAATTTTGGCAATTTTTGTGGTGATTTTGCATGTTTTTGTGGTGATTTTGTGCCTTTTGGGTGATTTTGACATCTTTTTGTAGTGATTTTAGAACTTTTTGTGGTGATTTTGGAACTTTTATGGTAATTTTACATGTTTTTGAGGTAATTTTGCACATATTAGTTGTGATTTTGCATCTTTTTGTAGTGATTTTGCATCTTTTTAGGTTATTTTGCCTCTTTTTCTGGTGATTTTGCATGTTTTTGTCGTGATTTTGCCTCTTCTTGTGGTAATTTTGCATCTTCTCGTAGCACCGGACGTCTTTCTGATAACGGTTGCTGTCTCTGAAGACGAGGCGGCCGGCAGACTGAGCGTCTCCTGCTCGGTTTTTGGTCTTGTGGCCTCCGAGCTGTGGCTGATGCTCACCGGCTGCCAGGTCTTTTTGGGATCTGCTGCAGTCATTGATTTTCCAGTCCAGTTCCCTCCAATGCCCTCAAATCCGGCCTTGCAGGAGAGGAAAGAGGCAGCCGACGATCCCCGACCTCAGCGGGAACACAGACCTCGTATTGATCATCAGCTTCTTTAGTTTGTTAGTGAAGGACTTATCAATAAGTTGAGCCACATCAATGATTCAGAGACAGAAGACGAAGTAAACCTGGAAGACTGTTGTTATTAAACACAAACGAAGCTTGAGTTGACTCTGGTGTGATTTTCTGTCTTTTTGTCGTGATTTATTCCATTTTTGTGGTGGTTTTGCATCTTTTTAGGGTGTTTTTCCATATTTTTGTGCTTGTTTTGTGTCTTTGTGGTGGTTTCGCATCTTTTTATGGTGATTTTTTTGCGGCAACTTTACAAAGATTTAGCAGCTTCATGCATTTTTAGTCGTGACTTAGTTCATTTTTGTTGTTATTTTGCGTCTTTAAGGTTATTTTGCAGATTATTTTGTCTTATTTTGTGTCTTTGAGTGGTGGTTTTGTTTCTCCTTGCAGGGATTTTGCATAATTTGAAGTTTATTTAGCATCTTTTTTTGGTGATTTTGCGTCTTCTTGTCGTGGTTTTGCACCTTTTTGTGGCTGTTTCACATCTTTTTATGGTGATGTTGTGTCTCCGTGGTGATTTTGCATTTTTTCTGGCAATTTTGCTTCTTCTTTTAGTGGTTTTTCTTCTTTTTGTAGTTATTTTGAATCTTTTTATGGTGATTTTGAAGAGTTTTGTTCCTATTTTGGATATTTTTTGGTGATTTTGCATCTTTCATTGGTGGTTTTTCCTCTTTTTGTGTTATTGAATCTCTTTATGGAGATTTTACATATTTTTGTGCTCATTATGGATCTTTTTTTGGTGATTTTACATCATTTTGTGGTGATTTTGCATCTTTCATTGGTGTGGTTACCTCTTGTTATAGTTATTTTGAATCGTTTTGTGGTGATTTTACACCTTTTATTGGCGGTTTTTCCTCTTTTCATAGTTATTTTGCATCTTTTAAAGGAGATTTTACATATTTTTGTACTTATTTTGGATCTTTTTGGTGATTTTGTGTCATTTCATGGTGATTTTGCACCTTTCATGGTGGTTTTTCCTCTTTTTGTGGTTATTTTGAATGTTTTTATGGTGATTTTTACATATATTAGTGCTTATTTTGGATCTCTTTGGTGCTTTTGCATCTTTTATTTGTGTTTTTTTCTGTTTTTGTAGTTATTTTGAATGGTTTTATGGTGATTTTTACTGATTTCTGTGCTTCTTTTGGATCTTCTGGTGATTTTGCATCTTTTCGTGGTGATTTTGCATCCTTTATTTGTGGTTTTTCCTCTTTCGTACTTATTTTGCATCGTTTAATGGAGATTTTACATATTTTTGTGCTTATTTTGGGTCCTTTTGGTGATTTTGCATCATTTCGTGGTGATTTTACGTCTTTTCTTGGTGTTTTTTCCTCTTTTTGTGGTGATTTTCCAACTTTTGACTGAAACCTGAGCTCTTGTTGTGATAAATCACGTTGTCTGTTCATGTTTTTTGTGTCTGTGGTTGAAGTGTGGCTCATAATTGTGGGGACTCACTGGTGCATTGTGAGGAAGAATAACATGGCGTCTTCATCGCTGCTCCCTGCGGCTCCTTTGGCTCAGAGCTGCTGTGCTTTCTGAATATTTGTGTGTTTGTTGGCTCTCGTCCGTTTGCTGAAATGTCCTCGTATCGGTGGAAGCGCGTGTTGGTTTACTGAGGCGGAAACGTTGGACCAGCTGTTCCCTCAGAACAGAAACAATGAGCTCGCTCCATTTCACTCAACTGCTCCTCTTCTTCCCTTCTTTCCTTCCCAGGACTCCCATTTTAATCTGTTATCTTCCTGTTCAACCTGCTTCGTCATTACATTAAACCTTAGAACCTCCTCTTTCACTTACGTCCAAAATTTCTAATGCTTTCCCTCAAAACTCTGCCCTTTGTCTCAGAAAGTTTCGGCTCAGCTACGAGTCTCCTGCCTGTCTGCACTCAGTGTTACTGTTGCTGCACAAACGTCCTTCAGTTTCACTGCATCTCCTCACGCTTTAGCTTCTAGCGCTGCTTCTGCTAACTTTTAAATGTCTGAGCCTCGAGCAAAGCTAATCAAACGTTCTGCTGTTGGCTGCAAGAGTGAACACAAGAGTCTAAATGCACTAAAACTTGTCCCAAAGGTCTTGAAACTGGTCCGAAGGTGAAGGTGATTTTGGAACTTTTGTGGTGATTTCAAACCATATTTGTGTTTATTTTGCATCTTTTTGTGGAGGTTTTGGAACTTTTTGTAATAATTTTGCATCTATTTGTGGTGTTTTTGGAACTTTTGTGGTGATTTTGGAACTTTTTGTGGTGATTTTACACCTTTTTGTACTGATTTTGCATCTTTTTGACGGTGATTTTGGAACTTTTGTGGTGTAAGTAAATGAGCCAAATTAAATGGGAAACTTAAAAATGTTGAGCAGAGCAAAACTAAATGTTCTGCTGTTGGCTGTCAGAGTGAACACAAGAGTCTAAATGCACTAAAACTTGTCCCAAAGGTCTTGAAACTGGTCCGAAGGGGATTTTGGAACTTTTGTGGTGATTTCAAACCATATTTGTGTTTATTTTGCATCTTTTTGTGGAGGTTTTGGAACTTTTGTGGTGATTTTGGAACTTTTTGTGATGATTTTACATATTTTTGTGGTGATTTTATCGAACTTTGGTTGTGTAAGTAAATGTCTGAGCCAAATTAAATGGGAAACTTAAAAATGTTGAGCAGAGCAAAACCAAAATGTTCTGCTGTTGGCTGTCAGAGTGAACACAAGACTCTAAATGCACCAAAACTTGTCCCAAAGGTGTTGAAACTGGTCCGAAGGTACTTTTAAAAAGATTTATCACTCAAAAGCTGGTCAAACATGACTCAAAACTCATCTGAAATTACTTAACTGTGTCCAAAAGTGATCAAATGTGTCAAAAATTACTGAAAGTTTGTCCAAATTAAATGGGAAACCCAAAAATGTTGAACAATGCAAACCAAATGTTCTGCTGTTGGCTGTAAGAGTGAACACAACAGTCTTCATGCACTCAAACTTATTAAAAAACTATCAAAATTTGTCTGAAAATTGCTCTTAAACTCAAACAAATGACACAAAACTCATCCACAATTAATGAAAAACTGATCCAAAACTACTTCAATTTGTCCAAACTGACAAAAAAATGTCTGAACCACAAGCAAAGCTAATAAAAAAGTCAGAGTGAACACAACAGTCTTCATGCATTCGAACTTGAAGCTTAAAACCAGAAACTCTTTCCAGTTTAATCCTGATGTTTTCAGAATTACTCCAAATTTGTTAGGACATTTGTCAGAAAGGACTGAAAGCTTGTCCAGAATTAACAAAAACTCCTCCAAAATTAATTTTAAAAAAAATGTCAAAATGACTTGAAAATTTGGATTTGAAAATTAATAATTGATTTTGCAGCTTTACAGTGATTCGGCATTACATTTTGAAGTGACTCAACCCATTATTGTGGTTGTTTTTCATCTTTTTATGTTTACTTTGCGTCTTTTTTATGGTGATATTGTGTCCTCCTGGTGATTATCATTCAAAATTACTAAAAAGAAAATGTCCAAAATGACAACAAACTCACTCAGAATTGCTCAAAGTTTGTCCAAATTGAATTTAAAGCTTTGAAATGTCAAACCAAATGTTGTACTGTTGGGTGTCAGAGTGAACACAGGAGTCTTCATGCACTGCCAGCGTCTGAGGAACTGAACACCTGGTAGATAACTGTTACTACTGATGGTCCCCACAACAATAGGAGAATCCTCAGTGTTAGCATGTTGTGCAGCTAATGCGGCTAACATCAGCTTTGGTGATCCTCAGGTGATCCAAACCACCATTTAATCCCCCGAAGAACTTCTGACTGAGTCCTCATCTCCTCATTGCCCTCAGTTCTGTCCTTAATAGCGCTGTTACTGTGTTCTTCTGCCTCCTCAGGCTCTGAACGGGTTTGTTCTGGTCCTCACTGCCAGTGGAACCATCTTCTACTCCTCCCACACCATCCAGGACTACCTGGGCTTCCATCAGGTAAGAGTCCACGTCCACCAACCTTCATCCAGAGCTGAGAAACCTCCTGATGTCCTGATGTGGTCTCCAGAGCTCAAACTAAAAGTAGAAGAACCTCCGGAAACCTTTTGGAGGTTCTTCTATGGAGGAGCTACAGGAACCCCAAGAAGGTTCTTGGAGGTTCTTCTACTTCTAAGAGTGTGGTGTTAGAAGTAGAAGAACCTCCTGTTGGGGTTCCTCACCATCGCCACTCAACAAAACCCCTCAGGAAGGTCCTTTGGAGCAGTGGTTCTCAACTGGTCCAGCCTCAGGATCCACTATGTCTCTATTAATAACAGTCGTGACCCAAATTCTTGAAGTTTGCTGTTCCTGTTAACAAATTAAGGTTTATTTAGGTGTAGTCTCAACGCATTTTGATACAACTTGGGAAAATTTGGGCTTATTTTTTTGCTAATTTTGGTACATTTGGACACTTTTTGCCAAGTTTTTGGGCATATTTTGTCCCATTTTGACAGATTCTGAGCACATTTTGGTTCATTTTTGACACGTTTTAGCATAAATTCCTCCAGTAAGCTGGCAGAGACAAATCTAGAGGTTAATAGTGGGCAACTACTGGTGTCCCCACCACTAAATATCCTGCTACTGAAAGCAAACTGAGTCATAAGAAACACGTCCATTAAAATAATAGACTTTATGCCACTGCTTTTTGCTTCTGCGAACCTCTAAAAATGGCTTCGCGACCCAGTTTTGGGTCCCGACCCACCAGTTGAGAACCACTGGTTTAGTTTTGCATCTCTTTATGGTTGTTTTTGGTCCTCTTTAGTTGTTTTGGCACATTTAGTGTCTGATTTCAGTCGTTTTGCGTCTCTTTGTTGTCATTTTGGTTGATTTTTTTGCCCAGTGTTGCTCATTTTGCGTGTCTTTGTCATTTTACGTGTCTTTATGGGTGATTTTTTGTCCCAATTTGACTCTCTTGTGTCTCCTACTGTTAATTTTGCATCTCTTTGCTGCTACAGAAAGCTTATTTTTACAGTTAATTCTTTTAATTCATCGTTCTAAACATGTAGAAACTCTGTCGTCAGCTGAGGTGAATGGATGTTTGATCTGTCGGCAGCAGCTCCCCACCAGATTCACCTATTTATAACTTGGCCTTTACTAGAAACCATCGGCGTCCTGCAGAGAGCAGCATGAACTCGGCTTTTGAACTCGCTGTTTTGGGGTTTGCTAACACGCGAACAGCACAGCCTCAGCTAATGTGAAAACACTGAAGGTCCTGCAGGGTGAAAATCTGCTTGGAAGGGGTGAAATGAAGATATGAAGGTGTTTAGTGGAAGCTCTCCACAGCTAGTCAGCCTCCCAGCTGTACAAGTCAGCACAAGCTACATGCTAACTGACCAATAGCGGTCCAGCTTTGTGAAACTCCGCCCCCTCACAGGTCACCGGGTTTATTTATGACACAAAACTCGTCCAAAATGACTAAAAGTTGGTCTAAAACTAATTAAAACGAGTTCAAAATGACTCAGTTTGTCCAGAATTAGAAAGTCCTGCTCTCAAACACTCAGACAGAGGGAGTCTTCTTCCTGAAGAGGGCGGGGCCAGCAGCAGCTCGGCTCCATTTAAGGCTTCAGACGCTGAAACAGTCGAGAACAAAACCAAGAGTTGTACAGGAAAGGAGAAGCTTTGTGAGAACATGGAAATCAGACACGGTATTTAGTTGCTGTCAAACATCAACATAATGTTTGGAGCTAAAAAGGTTTATTATTTTTTATCCTGCAGCCATGTGTAATTAGTTCTTTCTCAGGTGTTGAATCCTGCCTGCGTCCTGCATTGAGTGTCTGTTCTTGTTTCCCTCAGACTGACGTGATGCACCAGAGTGTTTATGAGCTGGTCCACACCGAGGACCAGCAGGAGCTCCGGAGGAACCTTCACTGGGCCCTGAATCCTCCCGCTGCAGCCGCCGCTATCGCCCAGGACTCACCACAAGGTAGCGCCGCGTTGTCCTGATCGCAAGTTGAACATCACTGACGCTGAAAGTGTCCAGATGACTGAAAATAACACAGGAACCTTTCATTTTGTCGTACAAGCACCAAAACTGTTGGCACGGCAACCCATAGACATATATACGTAGACGTTGACTGCTGCTGCCGATTGGAGCCGACGTGCCTACGCGGCGGCCATCTTGGTACAGTGCCACTCGCCCCTACAGTGCATTACGTCTATAGAGGAATGACATGTCTGCACTATAAAAGTGATCATAAATCCATCAGTTGTCAACATATATTGTTTGTTACAAACGTCAGACATGGAGGACGGACAGGCAGACATAAATAGAACAAAAGCATCCAAGCATCCTGTGTCAAAGCTACATGTGTGACGTTTTTAACAAACCAAACCGTTTGGAAATCGGTCGAAAATTCAGTGAATAATTCTATTTTAAGATTGTGGAGTACCTCTTACCTCCATAGACTTACATTCACTCCCCCTCTGCTAGCCCTGTACCAAGATGGCGGAGCTTTAGGCACGTCCCTCCACAGTCAATGCGGCGTCTACATATATATGTCTATGCGACAACCCTTCCAAATTGGTGGCCATTTTCCAAGATGGCCGCCATTTCCGATATGCAATCTATATATTTTCACACCAACATTTTTATTATTTGAAATTTAACAAAAGAGTAAATATCAATAAAATGACATGCCTCTTAGTATTTACTGTACGGAAAATAACATTTATTATTATTTTAGTTTTTATTTTAAAGGAAATAACAATGAAATTATGAAAACTAAACGAAATTTAAAGGGTCAAAATCCCGAATATGAATAAATGTTTGGTGGTTGTTATCAAAAATAATGTTAATGTGTGATATTTTTATTGCAGTTTTTTTTAAATTGATTCTCAAGGCTCACATCTGGCTGTGCAGTGATGCTCTGCTCCCAGTGCTCCTGCAGCACCGCTAACCCTCCCTGTAAACAGCTTCGTCTGCAATCAGCTGAATCTGCTAAACTGCGTTCAAACGTCAACTTCAGTTTCATTCAGGAAGTAGAAGAAGCTGCAGGGAGAAGGAACCTGGACAGTTTAGAGGATGTTAGAAGTATTTAAATCAGCTAAAATTCTATAGAACAATTTTAGCGATACTGTTTTTGTAGTTTTTTAACATCTAATAATTCCACTGCCTTTTACTATATTTTTTATTTACAACATATTATTTCATAGATTCTGTTCAGGTTCACAGGTGCTTTCTGTCGCTAGAATCTAATTCTAAGGTGTCAAAAATGTATGAAACCATGTTAATACGAGAAAAGCCCTCAGAGACCTCAGACCTCCTCCAAGCAGCTCATTTCCCCCCATGTTGGGATTTACACCCAGAAATAATCGTCCCAGGATTGTTTTATCTACATTATCAGACTCCTTGACCCAGAAAACAAACCCTTAGCATCTGGATTCACATTGATCTCATCATTAGTTCAATAGTTATTCACCAGAATCTCTTTCTGGGTAATGGTGGTTTCTTCTGGATCCAGCTCCAAAGCGGCTGATTCCATAGAAATACATACGTCGACGCCGCATTGACTGTGGAGGGACGTGCCTAAAGCTCCGCCATCTTGGTACAGGGCTAGCAGAGGGGGGAGTGAATGTAAGTCTACAGAGGTAAGAGGTACTCCACAATCTTAAAGTAGAATTATTCACTGAATTTTCGACCGATTTCCAAACGGTTTGGTTTGTTAAAAACGTCACACATGTAGCTTTGACACAGGATGCTTTTGTTCTATTTCTGTCTGCCTGTCCGTCCTCCATGTCTGACGTTTGTAACAAACAATATATGCTGACAACTGATGGATTTATGATCACTTTTATAGTGCAGACATGTCATTCCTCTATAGACGTAATGCACTGTAGGGGCGAGTGGCACTGTACCAAGATGGCCGCCGCGTAGGCACGTCGGCTCCAATCGGCAGCAGCAGTCAACCCGGCGTCTACATATATATGTCTATGGGTGATTCTACAACAGATCTGTTGGATCCTCCTGATCCAGCAGAGTCTCAGCTACATGTTGGTGTTGGCTGCATGTCTGGATCTTCATCTGTTACCTTACAGTGATGACCATTCCACAGGCCCTCTAGGTTTTCCTGGTCTGGATCATAGTATCCAGAATTTTTCCCGGATCCGGATCGAATTTTGAGATGTTGTAGAAATTAGCAGGAACTGATCCTGTATTTTTACCAAGCTGTCTGGACATTAGTTGTGGAGTTACATGCACATATGGATGCACGTTGCCCTATCTCCCAATGCTAAAGAATCCTGGAGAACATTCCTGGATTTCTTTCCTGAACATTTCATCAAAATCCGTTCAGAACTTTTCACGTAAAGTTGCTAACAGACAAACAAACAAACAAGAAAAGCAAAAACATGACCTCTTTTGTTGAGGTAATAACTACATTTGGGGTTAAAACGTTGAAAAAATCCAAACATACGAGGACAGTTTTCATCTCTAGTGTGCTTTTTTGCAGCCTGTAAGTGATGCAGATGCTAAGTTTTCATTGCTCTGCTGCGCTACAAAGAATTATCAGGGTTGATTTTAGTCGATCTTTGCTGCTTTTAGTGTTTCTGAAACCGACAAAAAGGCTGCAGGCTCGTCTCTCTTTGCATAATTAATCAGATGTGCAGACTGGAAGTGATGCACGCCGGAGTTGAAGCCCCTTCCTGTGTTTATTGTTATTGTGCAAACCGAACGCTCCTCCTGCACATAACAGTGGGACGGTTCGCTCCACTCGTTAAGCCGTAAACCAGCATCAGGTCAGATCACATGACCCTGTAATCTCCACTGTGGCTTATGAGGTGAAGTGGTCCCAGATCTGTATTTGGGTTTAAGATGCTTAAATGTGTGTGCTGGCTGAGTTTAAGACCTGCAGCCGTGACACAGCTGACCCACTCGGACAGGCAGCAAACGTCGGCTGTGTTTGCTCTGAATGTTGACGTACGAGTATGAAACCAGTTTAGCGTCTCAAAGAAAGAAAGGATCCAAACTCTGTTGGGAAAAAACTGGAGATTTCAATCAATCAGTGAAGTTTATCTTATGATAAATGTTCACTACACTGGTAAATGTGGCAGCAAGATGACAAAAAAATAAAAATAAATTGAAAAACATGAAAAAAATGTGAAAATAAAAGCAAATATGTGGAAATATTGGCGTTTAGCTGATTTAAATAAAGCAAAACTGTGTGATTTTACAGTTGAGAGAACAAACTATTAATTGTGACAATACAGATTTTTGCTCTGAACATTATTTACATTTTTTTAAGTCAACATATTAATTCATACTTTTTCTGTTATTTTAATTTGCTCAAAAATTCTTAATTTACTAGTTTTATCTTTCAAATTAAAGCTAAAATATCTTAAAAAAATAACTAATTTGTCGCTGATTTAAATAAACAGTTAATTATTGTGAAAGAGCAAATTGCTGTTTGTGAAAATACAGATTTTTACAGTATTTTTTGGCCTTTTTTAAAAGTCTACATATAAATTAATACTTTTTCTGTTATTTTTACTTAATATCTTTAATTTAACTAAACAGCAAAAATTAGTAAAATGACTAAAATCTTAATTTGTACATTTTTTTCAATAGAAATGGTTTAAATTATGTTTTTAAATAAACAGTTAAATATTGTGAAAGAATAAATGACGTATTGTGAAAATATAATTTTTTGATGTTGACATTTTTTACAGTGTTGGGTCATAATTAACTGAATGCTTCTCGTCCGACTGCCTTCAGTCTGACTCGTCTTGTTTTGAAGCGTTGAAAATTGATTGAGTTGATTGTGTATAAAATCTGGTTTCATGGCTGACGTTAGATTTTAATTTGAAAAATTCTTACAGAAGGATGTCGATTTCAAAACAGTAAGAAGATGATCCTGTTTCTGTGTGTTTAAATCAGCTAAAAATGTCGCTGTTTATCAGATATGTGGATATGTGTGGCCATACCGCCTTGTGGATCCCGTCAGATCTGGGAAGCTAAGCAGGGTTGGGCCTGGTCAGTACCTGGATGGGAGACCGTGAGGGAACATGAGGGTGGATGCAGGGTGAGAGTGAGTGGTTGGTTGGTGGTTGGAGGGAGAAGCCTCTGAGTGCAGTTTGGGGCGGAGCTCAATGTTTGACTCCACCCATCTCAACGTTCCATAAGCCAATCACATTCAGTCTTATTACATACAACTTTACTTCATTTTGCAAATTTGGTGGCAATCTAACCCCAACCCTTCAGGAACATGTCTGTCTAATGCAACTCACAGTGGAGCCACATACAGGGCCAAAAATAACTCGAAATCTCATGGATGGATTTGGATGAAATGTTCAGGAAATGTGTGAAATGGGACAAATGATGACATTTAGGGACTGATCCGGATCACCGTGCTCCGCGCTCCTAGTGATGAATGGACAGTAAAATCAACCATCATATAACTTGGACTGTATTCAGAAATCTGTAATCTTGACATTTATTTTATGCCAGGATGATGAAACTCGGCAAAATTAAATTAGTTGTGACACAGCTTCAAATGTTTGAACGTATCTCATTAACATGCCGATTATATTGATTTGCTTATTGTCATGTTTACTGTCCATGTTGGTCATTTACTACTTCATGTGTTTGATATTAATGGTGACTCAGACTCAGCTGTCAGCAGGTCCTGTGATGCTGTGAGAAGCTCTGGTACGAGCTGCAATCCCAAGGAGAGGAGATTGAAATTAATAAATCACACAACAATACGAGGCTGTGAAAGACCGTACTGGTCTGACTGGTCTGACTGGTCTGACTGGTCTGACTGGTCTGACTGGTCCCTCTGCTGACAGATGGTTGTCACAGACCCAAGTCATCACTGCTACATTGGTGCATTTTACCTGTGGTCAGGTATCACAATGCTGTGATGACTTTCATCTCAGGCGTTATTACGTTACTGCGCTGAGTGGGACAGTAAACTCATCCCTGATTAGGTCAACCACAAACATTATTTCTGCACCATCGAGCCGATAGCGTGTTATTAAATCGCTGTCTTTGAACGTCTTTTAACGTACAGAGAATATCTCTCCTTCCTCTCGGTTTTTCTGCCATCTTGTCTGTTTAAGACACTCCTAGGCTTCTTAAAAGTCCTCCTCCCTCCTCCTAACAGTTTCTCACCTTAGCAGCTCTCTTAAGGCCTGAGACGCTTTGTGAATAACTTTTATCTCACCAAGGGAACATTCTAACAAAAATCTTAGAACTCGAGAAATTCTAAGATTTTTCTAAGAATGACGTCACTAAGAGCTGCTTTTAGCCTCGGGATGCTTTGTGAATACGGGACCTGGTCTTCAGTGGTGCAGCCCTGCTTTGATAGAATAATACAAACCAGTTCTATGATGGAGCCATTATGGTGAAAAAATGTCGATACGTCTGTCTTCTCTGACTTTAATGTTTCCGTTTCCGTCTTCTTGTCCTCAGAGATGGAACCCGACAGCAGCTCCTCTCTGGTCACCTACAACCCCGAACAGCTCCCTCCCGAGAACTCGTCCTTCCTGGAGAGAAGCTTCGTTTGCCGCTTCCGCTGCCTGCTGGACAACTCGTCCGGCTTCCTGGTAGGTCACGTGATATCGCACACCTGCAGAGCGAAGGCGGAGCTTCACCGACCGGACGAATTAAGATCAACCAACAAGGCCACAGTGAGCTTGTGGAATCGGCTTGTGGCAGCATAAACCCAAGTTTATAAGTAGATTCCTCATAAAAATAAGTTGCTCAGCTAGTTTTTTTTGAGTGTTATGTATTTAATTACTATTATTATAAACACACGTCTTTAGGTTGATTAAGCAGAAACACAATAAGTTATTTAAACGAGAATTTCCATCAACTTCAGTTTCATTCAGGAGGCAGAAGAAGCGGCAGGGAGAAATTAACCTGGACAGTTTAGATCAGTGGTTCTCAACTGGTCCAGCCTCAGGACCCACTGTGTCTCTATTAATAACAGTCGCAACCCAAATTTTTGAAGTTTGCTGTTCCTGTTAACAAATTAAGGTTCATTTGGGTGTAGTCTCAACGTGTTTTGATACAACTTAGGAAAATTTTGGCTTATTTTTTGCTAATTTTAGTATATTTGGACATTTTTGCCTAGTTTGGGGCATATTTTGGCCCATTTTGACAGATTTTGAGCACATTTTCGTGTATTTTTGACACGTTTTAGCATAAATTTCTCCTATAAGCCAAATCTAGAGGTTAATAGTGGGAAACTACTGGTGTCACCACCACTAAATATCCTGCTACTGAAAGCAAATGTGTCATTAGAAACACGTCCTTCAAAATAAAAGACTTTATACCACTACTTTTTGCTTCTGCGACCCTCTAAAAATGGCTTCGCGACCCACTTTTGGGTCCCGACCCACCAGTTGAGAACCACTGGTTTAGAGGATGGAAAGAGACGACTGTGTTGCTGTATTTAAACTTAATTATTTTACAGATGTTTGCAGCTATTGTCAGGTTTTTTTTGCCACATTTTTTATTTACTAAAGTGATAATTTATGGGTTATTTTTCTGTTTTGTTAAGTTACACGTCTTGTAATAGCACAGGGAAAAAAAGTGTTAATTTACATGTTAACTGTAAAAAAAAAACAGAAACAAGCCTATTTAAATAGTGTAAACAACAAAAATCTGTATCTGTAGAATTTAATATAATCATTTTGCAGATATTTGACATTATTTCAAAGAAAGACTATATTAGGGACTGAAAAATGGTTTACAATTTTTCTCACTGCATTTTAACAGATAATAATTTGTTTTTTTACAGTGTTTAACCGTGAAATGAGTCTATATTTTTGCCTTGGAGTATTTTTACTCCATTTAAATGAGCAAAACACCTCCGTGTGCAGCAGATATTTGCTGTAAATTCAAAGAAAAACTATGCATACTAACTGAAAAATGGTAAATAAGTTTATTTTAGGGGAAATAAACCTGGGAGGACGCTGCTGCTGTGGTTGAAAATGTCCTTTTTTCGTAAAAATGTGCTTAAATCAGCTAAAAAAGGTCAGAATTTTACAGATATGTGTCGTTATTGTTTCTATAATTTTGAGTTTTTGAGTTCAGTTATCGTTTTTTTTAACCTTATTTCTTTTGCTTCTCTTGCCGCCACATTTTCACCGTTCATTTAAAGCATCGTTTGTTTGGTTTTTTTACAGTGCAGCTCAACGAAGCCGCTGTGGGCGTCTCACCTCTTCCACTCTCTGCTCCCCTTTCAGGCTCTGAACATCCAGGGGAGGCTGAAGTTCCTCCACGGCCAGAACCAGCGGCAGGAGAACGGGGGGAAAGCGCCGCCGCAGCTCGCCCTGTTCGCCATCGCCACGCCCCTGCAGCCGCCGTCCATCCTGGAGATCCGGACCAAGAACATGATCTTCAGGACCAAACACAAGCTGGACTTCACGCCGCTCGCCTGCGACGCAAAGTAACGGAGCTTTTCAGCATCAGCAGAACAAGCTTTTGCTCTACTTCTGGAAATATAGAATGCGTTTAATACTGAATGTGGTGTTTTGTTGCTCAGGGGGAAGATCGTGTTGGGCTACACCGAGGCTGAGCTGAGGGTCCGAGGCTCCGGTTATCAGTTCATCCATGCAGCAGACATGTTGTACTGTGCAGAAAACCACGTCAGAAGTAAGTAGCTCGGAAGAAACTAGGAGCCCGACAGAAGCACTAAGTCGAATCGCTCTTCAATGAATCATTGCAGGGAGGTTTTGAATCCATCAAATTAAACTTCACAACTGGACCTTTCCAGTGATGCCGGCAGCTTGACTGTGCATCAGAGAGTCAACAAGGAGAACAACTCAGAATGTACATCAGGTTTATCCATAGTTACAGCTCCATCTCCACTCTGGTTTGAATTACTCCTGAAATCTCTTTGCACAGATGTCATAAGTTTACATAAAATAGCTAAAACTGAAAAAAACTAGCCCACAATTACCTGAAACTTCCTCGAAATTTGTCAGTACTCGTCCAAAATGACAAATAACGGCTCAGAATGACTCAAAAAGTCTTCAAAGTGACAGAAACTGGTCCTAAATAAAAAAGAAAACGGTCCTAAATATTTTAAAAAGTGTCCAAACTGACAAAAACTGGTCCAAAAGAACTCACAATTTGACTCAGCACCTGAAAAAAGGACAAGAGTCTACAGAAAATTGCTCAAAACTACAAAAAAATTGTTGAAAATGATCTGAAATGTCTAAAAAAAATTACTTTTTTTCACAAAAAAAAACTTGTTCAAAATGATTTAAAACTTGTCCAAAATGGGGCAAAATGTGTCAAACTGACAAAAACTGGTCCAAAAGAACTCACAATTTGACTCAACACCTGAAAAAAAGGACAAAGCTCGACCAAAAGTTATTAAATTTGTCAAAAATGATCTGAAATGTCTAAAACATTTGTCCATTTTTTTCCCAAAATGACAAAATCCTGTATAAAATGACCTCAAAAAAATCAAAACTGGTCCTAAACAACCCAAGAAGTGACTCAGAAATGGTTCAAAATGAGTCGAAATGTGTCAGAATAACCTTGAAACTTGTCCAAAATTACAAAAGCTGTTTAAAAATGACTGAAAATTTGTTCAAAATGATTTAAAACTTGTCCAAAATGGGTTAAAATGTGTCCAAACTGACAAAAACTGGTCCAACATAACTTTCAATTTGACTCAACAACTGAAAAAAGGACAGAGGTCTACAGAAAATTGCTCAAAACTACAAAAAAAATTGTCGAAAATGATCTGAAATGTCTAAAAAAATATTTTTTTTTCCCAAAATGACAAAAACTGGCCCTAAATAACCCAAAACCTGACTCATAAATGGCTCAAAATAAGTCAAAAAGAGTTGAAATGTGACAAAATCACCTTGAAACCTGTCCAAAATTAATAATTAACTGTGTAAAATTACAAAAAGCTGTTTTAAAATGACTGAAAAATTGTTCAAAATGATTTAAAACTTGTCCAAAATGGGTCAAAATGTGTCCAAACTGACAAAAACTGGTCCAAAAGAACTTACAATTTGACTCAACAACTGAAAAAAGGACAAAGGTTTAACGAAAATTGCTCAAAACTACAAAAATTTGTGAAAAATGATCGAAAATTTCGATTTTTTTCTGCAAAATGACAAAAATGTGTCTAAAATGACTCAAAAAGTCTCCAAAATGACAAAAAATGGTCCTAAATAACCCAAAACCTGACTTAAAACAGTTCAGAATGGGTCAAAATGAGTTGAAATGTGACAAAATCACCTTGAAACCTGTCCAAAATAATGATTAACAGTCCAAAATTACAAAAAGCTGTAAAAATGACTGAAAATTTGTTCAAAATGATTTAAAACTTTTCAAAATGGGGCAAAATGTGTCCAAACTGACAACAACTGGTCCAAAAGAACTCACAATTTTACTTAACACCTGAAAAAAAGGACACAGGTCTTTCGAAAGTTACTCAATTTGTCAAAAATGATCTGAAATGTCTAAAACATTTGTCCATTTTTTTCCCAAAATGACAAAATCCTGTATAAAATGACTTAAAAAATCAAAACTGGTCCTAAACAACCCAAAACGTGACTCAGAAATGGTTCAAAATGAGTTAAAATGTGATAGAATAACCAAAATCTGTCCTAAATATTTTGAAACTTGTCCAAAATAAATAAAGAAGTGTCCAAAAATAACATGGAACTTTCTAATAATGGATCAAAATGTGTCCAAACTGACAAAAACTAGTCCAATATAACTCACATTTGGACTTAACAACTGAAAAAAGGACAAAGGTTTTCAGAAAATTGCTCAAAACTACAAAATAATGGTCACAAATCATCTGAAATGTCTAACAATGTTTGATTTTTTCCCCCAAAATGACAAAACTGGTCCTAAATAACCCAAAACCTGACTTAAAACAGTTCAGAATGAGTCAAAATGAGTCAAAATGTGTCAGAATAACCTTGAAACCTGTCCTAAAATAATAATTAACTGTGTAAAATTACAGAAAGCGGTTTAAAATTAACTGAAAATTTGCTCAAAATGATTTAAAACTTTTCAAAATTCACGTTGCTGTTTTTTCTGTCACCCTCAAGCCAGATTTTCACATTTAATTTTGTTTATTATTTATTTTACAGTATTTTCGGTCACGGTGTGATTAATTACATGTAAATAGCAGATTCCAATTCAAACCTCTCTGGGTAACTAGTAGAATAAGAACACATGATGTTGTTCCTAACGTGGCTGTAGAGAAATGTTTTGCTGCAGAACGGCTGGGTTGCACACAAACGTTGCTCTGCCAGATTAAAGACATATAAACATGCTGCTATTTCAGTCTCAGTGTGTCAAAAAAAGTTGCGGAGGTCCGGGCGACCCTGGTCACGGAGTTCAGACAGCTTTCCCAAGTAATCCTGCTGGATTAGGGAGCAGATTGAGCAAAGCTACCGAGCCGCCAGAGCCGAGGATTCACAAATCCAGGCAGGGCAGAGCATCGCCGATGATCCATAGAGCAACACAAACACAGCAGAGGTCGGATATGTGGCCGAGCGACAAACAGCAGAGGTCAGATATGTGGCCGAGCGACAAACACAGCGGAGGTCAGATATGTGTCAGAGTGACAAACAGCTGAGGTAAGATATGTGGCCGAGCGACAAACAGCAGAGGTCGGATATGTGGCCGAGCGACAAACACAATAGAAGTCGGATATGTGGCCGAGCGTCAAACACAGCAGAGGTCGGATATGTGGCCGAGCGACAAACACAATAGAAGCTGGATATGTGGCCGAGCGTCAAACACAGCAGAGGTTGGATATGTGGCCGAGCGACAAACAGCAAAGGTCAGATATGTGGCCGAGCGACAAACACAAAGAGGTCGAATATGTGGCCGAGCGACAAATGGCAGAGGTCAGATATGTGGCCGAGCGACAAACACAGCAGGATCAGATGTGTGGCCGAGCGACAAACACAGCGGAGGTCGGATATGTGTCAGAGCGACAAACAGCAGAGGTCAGATATGTGTGACAAAAACCTGTTAAAATGACAAAAACCTGTTAAAATGATTTGAAAAATGTCTAAAATGACTTGAAACTTGATCTGAAGGAGTCATTATTTGTCCAAAATGCCAAAAACCCTGTTCAAAACCACTCAAAAAGTCTCCACAATGACAGAAACCTGACTCAAAAGACATGTCCATAATCCCAGAAATGAAAACCAAAATGACTTATGATTGTTAAAAATGACATCTACCTGTCCAAAATGACTTGAAACGTTTTCAGAAATGGGTCTAAGTTTGTCCAAAATGACAAAAACTGGTCTAAAAAGACTCAAAAATTCCAAAATAACAGAAACCTGACTCAAAAACTGTCAAAAATGACAACTACTTGTACAAAATAAATCACAATTTGACTTAAACAATTGTCCAAAATAACTGAAATATTGTTAAATTGTTGAAATTATGTCAGAAAGGTGTCAAAACTTACAAAGGTCTGCCTAGAATGACTCAAAAAATGTTTAAAACTGCAAAAACGTGCCCAAAATGACATGAAACATTTTAAAACTAGTCAAAATCTGTCCAAAATGACAAAAACTGGTCTAAAAATTCTAAAAATGACTAAAAAATCACAAACTTATCCAAAATGACCTGAAACGCTTTCAAAATTTGTCCAGAATAATTCAAAAAGTCTCCAAAATGACAAAAACTGGTCCCAAATGAACCAAAGCCTCACTCAAAAACTGTTTTAAATGACGAAAAAAAGCCAGAATTCCAGAAATAATAAGAAAAATTACTTATGAATGTTAAAAATGACAACTACCTGTCTAAAATGGCTTAAAATGTTTTCAAAATGGAGTATAAGTTTGTCCAAAACGAAAGAAACTGGTCTAAAAAGACTCATGAATTGTTGAAAAATAATAAACTTATCCAAAATGACCAGAGATGTTTTCAAAGAGCCTTGAATAAGGTTTATTTTAGTGTTTTATTTGAGTGTAACTGTGTTTTTTGTTGGATCTCTGCAGTGATGAAGACCGGAGAAAGTGGTCTGACGGTGTTCAGGCTCCTCACCAAGGAGAACCGATGGAAGTGGGTCCAGGCCAACGCTCGGCTGGTCTACAAGAACGGCAAGCCGGACTACATCATCGCCACCCAGAGGCCTCTGCTGTACGTCCACACCGCCCGTGTTGTGTTTCAGACCGTTGAAAAGTACCAGATAGACATGATGAAAAACCTGCTCAGAATGACTATGCAACTGTTAGGGTTAGGGGTTAGGAGTAGATCCCAAGGTTGGCGGTTCGATCCCCGGCTCCTCCGCATGCCGAAGTTTCCTTGGGCAAGACACTGAACCCCAAGTTGCTCCTAATGGCACCTTGTATGGAAGTCTGGCGCCATTGGTGTGTGAATGGGTGAAACACATTGTAAAGCGCTTTGAGTAACACTAAGGTAGAAAGGCGCTATGTAAATGCAGACCATTTAGCATTTAGCATTGACAAAAACTGCTCCTAAGTAACCCAAAAGCTGCTCAAAGGCTTTTAACATGAGTCTAAATGTGTCGGAACCACAGAAATCTGTCTAATGACTAAAGAAGTGTCCAAAGTGATCTGAAACTGTTTAAAATCTGTCAAAATTTGTCCAAACTGACAAAACCTGGTACATGAACACCTGCAACTTGACACAACAACTGTCCAAAATAAATGCAACAGTGGCAAATTGTTAAAAATGACCCAAAAGGTGTCAAAAAATGGCAAAGATCCGCCCAAAATGACTCAAGAGTTTATTCAAAAGTACAAAAACGTGTCCAAAATAACAGAAAATGTCCAAAATATTCCAAAAGGTGTCAAAAATGAATCAAAAATGGTCCAAAACAACAAATTTTTATGTAGAGTTGATCACAAAAAGGCAACATGTGTAGTTTCGTTTGTAAGATTCCTGATTTTAAGCACGAGTGACACCTTGAATCATGGAAACTGGGTAAGAACCAGACTCAAGCTAGAACCTTTGATCTACTGTAAATGCGTTCTCCACACATCAATCATGTTTTCTGTTCTTGCAGAGACGAGGAAGGAGGCGAACACCTGCGTAAGCGCTCCATGCATCTTCCTTTCACCTACGCTACAGGTGAGGCGCTGCTCTACCAGTCCAACCATCCCATCGCCGGCTTCAGAGACGGAGGCCCGGAGAAGAACGGCAGCAAGTCTAAGAAGAGCAGGACCGACCGGATGGTGAGGGACGGCGTGGACCCGGGCTCCCTGCTGGGGGCGCTCATGAGCCAGGACGAGTCGGTGTACGTCTGCCAGCCGGCCCTGGAGCCCAAGATGTCGTTTCACAGCAGCTTTTTCGCAGAGCAGATGGGTTTCTCCGACCCGGAACCCTCCAGCCTGAGGCGGAGCTGGGACGAACCGGCTAACGGGTTGGTGCCTCCAGGCGTCACCGAGCCGGGTACCAGCTTCGACCCGCTGCTGGCGACCCTGGACTCGCTCTCTCTGGAGGGTCATGGGGTCGTGGACGCAGACGAGGGCGGCTGTTCGAATGGTGACCTGTTCGGAGCTCTGGAGGGACTCGGGCTGAGCGCCGAGGACCTGGAGCTGCTGCTGCTGGACGAACGGATGATCCGAGTCGAGATGGACCCAGAACGAGTGCCGACGTTGGACGACTTGTTGACAAACGACGAAATCCTCTCGTACATCTACGACTCCATCGAGGGAAAGACCGACTCCACGGATCATGGAGCTCAGGCGCCTCCCAGCACCTCCTCGGTCAGCTCCACCACGGTGTCACTGCCTGGAAGTAACCCTCCGACTGACCCTACCGTACAGATGCAGTATCCTCACTGTAAGCCTCCCCTGGTGGGGCAGGCTCCCATCGTGCAGCTGTCGCAGCAGATGCAGCAGCACCTCAACATGCAAACAGGTAAAGTGTCGCATGACTGGAACCAGCAGAGCGACCACTTGGCAAACTCGGTAGTTAACGGAGATCTGCTGCAGAATCAGTCGATCCCCAACGGACAATGGACCGCGCAGGACATTCTGGCCACTGCAGGGATTCAGCTGGAACACTTCAACACACCGCAGACTATTTTCAGCGACAAGGCCATGGACCTGGACCTCCATCAGCAGCACCAACACTACCAGCCCAGGATACAGAACCAGCTCCCCCAGCAGTGCCATCCCAAACAGAAGGCAGCCAACCTCAACGGACTGAGCGGCATCTCCAGCAGGGAGCATCCGGCAGGAAAGTCCCAGTGGCAGGACTTCGGGTTCAGCGAAAGTCTGGGCAGCACTTCTTGCCTCGATAACAGCCAAAAACCTCTGACAAACACCTCACTAGAGTCGTGCATGGATTATAGCATGCCCAAGATTGACAATACGGACTACACTATTGGTGGAAGTGGGTTGTTTGGGAGGCAGCAGCAGGGGGCCGAGTCCACGGTTTCATCCTTCCAGGGGTTGAACCACAAACGGCAGCCAGAGCAGATCCCGGTTCCGTTGGCCCAGGTCCTGTCCAGCCTGGCGCAATGTCCGCCGCCCAACACCTCCCTGGAGCAGATCCTCGGGGTGGCGAAGCCCTGCAGGCAGCTGGACCACTACGGCATGGTGACCTCCGAGATCCAACATGACCCCAGTCACAGTAAGGTGAGACTGCTGAAACACCGACTGGCCGCTGTGATGCTGGAATAAGACCCAACTTTAGCTGTAGCTGCAGTATGTGTCACAAAGGCATTTATAATTAATCACTTTTTGAAGCTTTCAGCTGAAACTCGTGTTCAGTTTTGGAAGTAGACCAGCCTCGAGGAACCCTTTGGGATTCTTCACCAGTGTCTCTGTGGAGGAACTTTCTGAGCTTAAAATCTATAATCTATAAAATTATAATTATTATTGTTGTTGTTGTTGCAATAAATAGTTAGCTTGCGGTTAGCTAAAAGTAAACTAAAAGATTAGGAAAACAAATAAATAGTTAGCTAAGATCAAATGATTAGCTAAAACAGCTAAAAACATAAAGTATTAGCTACTACTTTTGGCAAAAACATTGCTTTCATCTATTATCTAATGTTTAGTATAAAATATCCAAGTACATGATTAACTTAAAAAAAACAATACTTAGCTAACTACTTTACTTTTAGGTAACTTGTCCTTTTCCATACTTTTCCTCCTAGCTAAACTATTTGTCACTCTTAGCTAAATATGTGTTATTTAGCTAATTGTTATGTTAAGCCAACTGTTTATTACTTTTACCTAACTATTTGTTAAGTTTAGCTAAACTATGTTACTTTTAGCTAACTGTGAGTTACTTTTAGCTAATCATTTGTCATGTTTAGCCAACTATTTCTTACTTTTAGCTAATCATTTCTTATGTTTTGCTTACTATTTGTTATGTTTAGCTAACTATTTCTTACTTTTAGCTAACGATTTGTTGTTTAGCTATCTGTTACTTCTGGCTAACTATGTGTTACTTTAAGCTTATCATTTGTTATGTTTAGCCAACTAGTTCTTCCTTTTAGCTAATCATTTAGGTTTTGCTAATTATTTGTTATGTTTAGCTAACTATTTCTTGCTTTTAGCTAACTATTTGGTAGGTTTAGCTATCTATCTGTTACTTTTAGCTAACTGTGTTACATTTAGCTAATCATTTTTGTTTAGCCAACTATTTCTTACTTTTAGCTAATTGTTTGTTATGTTTTGCTAACTATTTATGTTTAGCTTACTATTTCTTATTTATAGCTAATTTTTTTTAGGTTTAGCTATCTATCTGTTAATTTTAGCTAACTATTTCTTACTTTTAGCTAATCATTTGTTATATTTTGCTCACTATTTGTTATGTTTAGCTAACTATTTCTTACTTTTAGCCAACTAATTGTTGCTTTTAGCTAACTGTTTATTACTATTATTATACTAAGCTACATTTTTATTACTTTTAGCTAACTATTAGCCACATTTAGCTAACTACTTCTTAAAATCATCAAGGATAAAAAGCCACCTTAGCAAGCAGGGCTCCCTGAATGTCTCAGAGTTCATCAAGGGTCTCCAAGTTTTAAGTCGTAGCATTCTACTATTCTCTACTTTTAATTGTGTGTTGTAAAAACAGCGCGCTGCTGTTGGCCTTTGGCTGTATTTTTACAGTAGTTTATTACTGCGCACCTTGTTTTTCCAGTGATAATAGCACCTGTGGGAGCTTAGGACATGTTGATTCCATTGTTTTTTGTTTTTAAGTTGTAAAATAAATCCCTTATGTTGTTTTTAATTATTTATTGCTTTCCAAATGTCTTAAAATGTGGTCCAAAATGATTGAAAACTGAGTCAGATGTTTTCTCTCTGATTCAGTCATTCTCACTGAGTCTTAGTGACAGAAGACATTTCTGAGTTCTTTCCTCTTCATGGTTGTTGTGTTTCCTTACATTGCAGTAAAAATGAGCCACGGTGAAGAAAAGAGAGACAGAACCTGGTGTTTGGTTTTAGACAGTGAATAACTTCTTGTTTCTTCTTGCAGATGGAGAACGGCTGCATCCTGAACACTTCCTACCCGTCTGGCTGTTCTCTACCGAACGGTAACGGACCGGCGCCACCTGCTGTCCAGCTGCCGGTACCGGAGACTCTCCCGAGCCTCGCCGACCCGCCGGCCACCGGCTTCTACCTCTGACCAACACCCGACACTGTGACCGGCCAGAGACACAAATGACTGCAGCAGCCTTATACAAGCCAACATCACAGCAGACTCACAAACAGCCCAACAGACGTGTCGGTTTCTTTCATTCTGAACCCGTCGGGGGGATTCAGGGGATCAAGTCGAATTATCATATGAGTTCTTTGTTTACAATAATGCAGTGAAGAGTTCTCAGTTTATTTGAACCTAAATATGAGTTATTTTATAAATGTGTGCTCAGATACATCGCAAAACATGAGTTAGATCACCAGAAGAATGGCAGATAAAGTGTTTAATGCAGGTTTTCATTATATTTGCTGCAACATACAGAAGACGTATGAGAAAGGTGGGTTAATATCAGCCAGAGAAGATCGTTTAACTGATCCTCATCTGCCGCTTTACTTTGTCTTCTGTGATAAAAACCTAAATGTTTTTCGTCGTGTTAAAGAAGAAAACAGGCAGCAGATCGACGGATAGTTGACGTCATGCACAGACAGTTTCCACCTCATGAATGTACAGAGAGCAGCAGAAGGAGAAGCTGCTGGAAACGAACTGACTGCACTTCAAAACCTGTCCAACATGAGAAACATAGGTCCGAAATGAATCAAAATGTGTCCAGAACGACTCCAAAAATGGTCCAAAATAACTCAGTTTGTCCAAAAGAAGTCTGTGTCCAAAAGTACTCACAATTTAGTCCATAATAACTCAGAAAGTTTTACCAAAATGTCTCTAAAATTACTCAAAATTTAGTAAAAATAAATTAAAGTTTGTCTAAAATAAACCTGAATATGTTTAAAAATGACTCAGAAATGGTCAGAAATTAATATAAATAGGTCCAAGTTCCAAAACTTAGTCAAAACATGCTAAACATTGTCTGAAACTTTGGTGACTAAGAATTTGTCTAAAGTGACTCAGAATATGTAGAAAATGAATCAGAATTGGCCCCAAATGCCTAAAATATGAGCCAGAATGTTCAAAATTGGTCAAAAATCATCTAAAAGTTCTACAAAATTTATCCAAAATTCTCTTTGATAAAAACGTGTCCAAAATGACTCAGATTTGGTCCAAAACAAATATAAATGACTCAGATTTGAACCAACAGTGGCTAAAAACTGGTCTAAAATAATCTAAATATGTTTAAAGTGACTCAGAAATGGTCAAAAATGAAGACAAATTTGTCTAAGTTTCAAAACTTATTCAAAAACACGCCAGACTAAAACTTTTGTTTAAACTTTGGCAACCTTGATGAAGAATTTGTCTCAAATGACTAAAAATATGATCCAAAATGACTCCAAAGGTGTTCAAAATGAAGAAAATTGGTGTGAAATGACCTCAAAGTTCTACAAAATAAATCCAAATTTCTCTGAGACATACATATGTGTTAAAAATGACTCAACATTTGGTCCAAACTAAATATAAATGGTGAGATTTGACCCAAAAATGCCTAAAAATGTGGTCTAAATTATGTTTAAAATGACTCAGATATGGTAAAAAATGAATTTAAATTTGTTCATGTGTCAAAACTTATTCAAAACATGCTAAACTTTGACTGAAATTTGGCAAACTTGACTAAGAATTTGTTCGAAATGAGTAGAAATATGGTCCAAGATGGCGCAAAGTTTGTCCAAAATGAACAAAATTGGTCCAAAATGACCTCAAAGTTCTACAAAATGAATTAAAATTTCTCTGAGACACAAATATGTCTTAAAAATGACTCAACATTTGGTCCAAAATGAATATAAATGGTGAGATTTGACCCAAAAATGCCTAAAAATGTGGTCGAAAATAAATCTAAATATGTTTAAAATGACTGAGAAATGGTAAAAAATGAACATAAATTTGTTCATGTGTCAAAACTTATTCAGAACATGCTAAACATTGACTGAAACTTGGCAAACTTGACAAAGAATTTGTCTGAAATTAGTAAAAATATGGTCCAAGATGACTCAAAGTTGGTCCAAAATGACTTAAAAGTTCTACAAAACGAATCCAAATTTCTCTGAGACATAAATATGTGTCAAAATGCCTAAAATGTGGTCTAAAATAACTCAGTTTGTCCAAAATAAACCTAAACATGTTTAAAATGACTGAGAAATGGTCAAAAATGAATATAAATTGGTTCAAGTTTCAAAACTTCTTCAAAAGCATTCCAAACCTTGCCTGAAACTTTGGTAAACTAGACTGAGAATTTGTCTGAAATGAGTAGAAAGATGGTCCAAGATGGCTCAGAGTTTGTCCAAAATGAACAAAATTGGTCCCAAATTACCTCAAAGTTCTACGAAATAAATCCAAATTTCTTTGGAACAAAAATATGTGTCAAAAATGACTCAACATTTGGTCCAAAATATATATAAATGGTGAGATTTGACCCAAAAACGCCTAAAATGTGGTCAAAAATAACTCAAAATTTGTCCAAAATAAACCTAAACATGTATAAAATGACACAGAAGTGGTAAAAATGAATTTAAATTTGTCCCATGTGTCAAAACTTATTCAAAACATGCTAAACATTGACTGAAACTTTGGCAAACTTGACTAAGAATTTGTCGGAAATTAGTAAAAATATTGTCCAAGATGACTCAAAGTTGGTCTAAAATGAACAAAATTGGTCCAAAATGACCTCAAAGTTCTACAAAAGGAATCCAAATTTCTCTGAGACATAAATATGTGTCAAAAATGACTCAACATTTGGTCCAAAATAAATATAAATGGTGAGATTTGACCCAAAAATGCCTGAAAATGTGGTCGAAAATATGTTTAAAATGACTGAGAAATGGTAAAAAAATGAATTTAAATTTGTCCATGTGTCAAAACTTTGGCAAACTTGACTAAGAATTTGTCTGAAATTAGTAAAAATATTGTCCAAGATGACTCAAAGTTGGTCCAAAATGAACAAAATTGGTCCCAAATGACCTAAAAGTTCTACAAAATGAATCCAAATTTCTCTGAGACATAAATATGTGTTAAAATGACTCAACATTCGTTCCAAAATGAATATAAATGGTGAGATTTGACCCAAAAATGCCTAAAAATGCGGTCGAAAATAAATCTAAATATGTTTAAAATGACTGAGAAATGGTAAAAAATGAACATAAATCTGTCCATGTGTCAAAACTTATTGAAAACATGCTAAACATTGACTGAAACTTGGCAAACTTGACTAAGAATTTGTCCAAAATGAACAAAATTGGTCCCAAATGACCTCAAATCTCCACGAAATGAATCCAAATTTCTCTGAGACATAAATATGTGTCAAAATGCTTCAACATTTGGTCTAAAATTAATATAAATGGTGAGATTTGACCCAAAAATGCCTAAAAATGTGGTCGAAAATAAATCTAAATATGTTTAAAATGACTGAGAAATGGTAAAAAATGAACATAAATCTGTCCATGTGTCAAAACTTATTGAAAACATGCTAAACATTGACTGAAACTTGGCAAACTTGACTAAGAATTTGTCCAAAATGAACAAAATTGGTTCCAAATGACCTCAAATCTCCACGAAATGAATCCAAATTTCTCTGAGACATAAATATGTCTTAAAAATGACTCAACATTTGGTCCAAACTAAATATAAATGGTGAGATTTGACCCAAAAATGCCTAAAATGTGGTTTGGTTTGTCTAAATTAATCCAGATGTGTCCAGACTTACTCAGAAATGATCAGACCTGATTGAAAACAGGACCTACTTCATGATCGGCTGCAGGGTCGAACCAGCAGCAGGTGTATCGGTGAGATTAACGGACAGTTTCCACCTGATGAATGTAGAAGCTGCTGCTGCTGCTGGAGTCGAGGTTCCTCCCCTCCAGACTTGAAGGTGACGCCGGCTTTGCTTTGTATCTGACCCGGTCCCGCTCTGCTTCAGGTCTCTGCTTCCATCGCCTACAAGAATGTAAACTTCCAGCCACGTCTCTGTTGGAGCCTCTTCCACACTGAGATTAAACCTCTAAAAACGCTTAGAGAACATGGAAACTTCGGTCTAGGAAACATCCTGCACTTTATTTCAAAGCCCCAGACGTGTAGTTAAAGCCACGTTTTATCTTCCTCCACTTGAATTGTTTTTATTTTTTGTTCCGGATGAGTTTTTCTTCCTTCGTGTCGAGAGCTTAGAAGAGTCACCTGATTTTAATTCTCTGTATTTATTCACGTTTCTTTGATTGTTTCGAGGTGAGAAGGAAAATGTAAATCTCCTGTCCTAAGCAGTCGTTGCACTGACTCTCCAGAGGGAATCACTACTAGACACTAAATCCATTTACTGTAGAGGAAAGTCGGACGTGTGGAGGGTTGAAGCTGGGATGGAAACCAGTTCAAGTCCTCCAGCGTTTGATTTTTCCTTCTAAAGGAGGATTCTGGTTTGTTTCTACCTGCTGTGTTTCTGTTATCGTGTTTCTGACCAGGAAAAAACGAGAGGAAATCAGATTTTTACATGAATTATTTTTACTGAACTCCATTAATCTCCATCCAGGATTCTTTCTCTCCGACCTGATCGCCAGCGTTTTAATCCACCGGGTTTGTTTCCATGCTTCTGGTTGGTCGTGCAAAGTGTCTCCAAACTTGTTCAGAATTAATCCAAAAAAATGACGAAAATAAGTTAAAAAAAAAATCACAAATATGTTCAAAGTTACTCTTTGTCAGATAAAAATCAACAAAATGACAAAAACATGTCGAAGTTTATTCTGAAAGACTGAAAACTTACGTAATAGTCGTCAAAAATGGCTCAAAAAATTGGTTCAAGATGATTTAGAATTTGTCCAAAGTGCAAAAAAAACCAAAAAAATTACCTTAAATTACTTAAAATTAGTCGGGGAAACAAATATCCAAAATGACTCAAAATGATCAGTGCACAGTTATTCAGTGATGTTCAAAAATGACAGCAACGTAGCAAAAATTTTTTTAACTGTCCAGAAATTATCAAAATGTTTTTCAAAATTATTCAAAAATGAATCCAAAATTTTCCCTCATTTGGTTCAAAATGACGTTTAAAAGATTTATTTTTTCCTTGACAAAAACTGTACAAAATTACTCAAAGCTCACAAATGTGCCCAAAATTATTTAAAAAATTTCAAAATGACAAAGAAAATTGATTTAAATTTGTTTGTCCACAATACAAAATTTGTGTGCAACAAAAAATACTTAAAATGGTCCAAAACATTTGTTGAATGCGACTTAAAATTTGTTCAAAATTATTCAAAAATTTGTCCAAAAAGATTCAGTATTTGTTCAAAATGATACATTTGAGTTCTTAGTGACTCTTTTTTTTTTAAGTGAATAAAACCTTTCACAAATTTGTTTAAAAATTTGGTCCAAAATGACTCAAAAGATTGTCAAAAATAATCTGAAATTTGTCCACAATTTAAAATTTGTGTGCGACGAAAACGTGCTAAATATTTAAATATTTAAATAAATATTTGCTACATGTGTCTTAACATTTGTCCAAAATGACTCAAAAATTGTCAAAAAATATTCAGTATTTGTCCGATGACACAAATAAGTCATCAACGACTCCGTTTTTATAAATGAATAAAACATTGGTTCAGTTGTTATCAAAATTTGCTGGCAAAAACAAAAAATCAAAACTTTGCCCAAAATTATTTAAAATTTTTCAAAATGACAGAGAAAATTTTTCAAAATTTGGTCCAAAATGACTCAAAGAATTGTCAAAAATTATTTGAAATTTTTCCACAATTCAAAATTTGTGTGCAATAAAAAAATGGTCAGAAATATTTGTTAAACATGAATTAAAATTAGTCTAGAATGACTCAAAAAATTGCCCAAAAATATTCAACATGTGTCCAAAATGAGACATACAATTCCTTAATGACTAAAATAAATTTGAATGAATAAAACATTGGTTCGAAAGTGATCAAAATTTGTTGCAAAAAACAAAAAAATCTAAAATTTGTTCAAAATGACTCAAAAATTTGGCCAGAAATGTTCAATATTGTCCAAAATGAGATAAATAAGTCCTTAATGACTCAACAAAAACTAAATGTAACCGACTAGCATATTGGTTTAAATGTAATCAAAATTTGTTGTCAAAAAAATTCAAAAATTTTTCAAAATGACAAACACATTTTAAAAAAAACTATTTGGTCCAAAATGACTCAAAAATTGTCAGTAATTAATTGAAATTCGTGTGCAATAAAAAACATCTAAAATATTTAAACATGACTTAAAATTTGTCCAAAATTAATTAAAATTTTTCCAAATGACAAACAAAAATTTTTTAAAATTTGGTCCAAATGAATCAAAAATTAATTGAAATTCATGTTCAACAAAAAAAAAAATGCTAAAAACATTCAAATGTGATTTAAAATTTGTCCAAAATTATTCTAAATATTGAATATGTGTCCAAAATGACACATGTTGAAAAATTTTAAATTGTAATTAAATGTAAAAATTGTCGATTGAGGTTTTTAATGAATCTTGTCATGGACGCATCGATCAGCTCGGACAGGAGGTTTCCTGGACGTCGATCTTCAATGCAGTCGGATCGTTTCTCTTCGGGCTCGGCGGGTTTTACTGCCTCAGAATCCTCCTTTAAAGGACCTTTTCTGTGAAATTTCAGGGTCGGGACTTTCAGGTTCCACACAGAATACCGAGCAGTGAAAAACCAAATGTGAGTTTTATTGTTCGGTCTTTACTGGACGGACGCAGCTCTGAATGTTTCTTGTAAATAATCAGCCGGCCGGAGAACGAGGAGAGATATTTCATGGAGGAAAAGATGCTGAAAAGAGATTTTTCCATTTCCGTGTTCGACTATTAGTATGATGAATATTATTGTTCTGTTCTCTGTTGTGAAACACACGTGGACGTTACATGTTCGGACCTTTTTCTTTTTTCTACAGCAGAAATGTTTGATATATTTAATATGATTGATGTGACTTATTAACAATGTGAAGCGTGTAAATACGGAGCAGATCTGAGTACAGGTATGTACATAGTTTTATGTCCTTTCAAGCACTATTTTTAAAACACATCCTTTGTTGATTCTTTTGATTTTTTAATTGTACATAGCTCCTGTCGTCACTAAACACTGGACTCAGCCTGAAATCGGTGCCATAAAACTGAGACTTAACGAAGAGTTTAATTTGCGTAGCCACGGCGACGGGTTCGACCGCCTCGTTTCCGGACGTTTTATTTCCTTTCTGAGATGGTTCGAGGATTTTCTGCGACTCACAGTGGAGGAAAAAAAACAAAAAACCCCACGACAAACACTCTCCGGTTTTTATTCACTCGGACGGAAAGCGGCGGCTCCTGACTGAGGACCTGTGAAGATGCTCTGCGAAGCATTTTAACGTCAATAAATCTTTACCACATCAAAGCTGCTCCGACTCTTTACTCAACCTGGACGTCTGCTGGGTTGTTCTGTGTTTCCTAAATGCACACAGTAATTGTAAAGTTGCTCATGTAGGGAAGCAAAAAGCTGCAAATAACCACAGAATTTCCATTTTTACCTCCACCAAGGAGGTTATGTGATGGCCGGCGTTGGTTTGTTTGTTTGTTTGTTTGTGTTCAAAATAACTAGACAACTCATGGGACAAGGAATAAATGATGACATTTAGGGACTGATCCGGATCACCGTCTGGATCCAGGATTGTTTTTAATGTAAGTGTAACCAGGTGGACAATTAAATGCGGTTTACTCTAAAAGCCACCAGAGGGCACTCTTGTTTTTGGGGTAACCCCCTCTGACCACATGACATTTTGGGTCTCCACGCGACAGACAGCGACAGTGACGGAGTTCTCTTTCCTTCCTGAGCGACATGCGCACGGTTGGGCCGGCATTCTTATCTCCGGTTGTCTAAGAAGCTGGGAGGCTGTTAGGAGCTGCCGCGCTAGAGGCCGCGCCTGTTCATTAGGTCGGATGGGGTGAAGGCCGCATTGTTGGTAGGACATTTGAACTGTATGTAATTACATTTGTATCTGTAACGTTCCATACAAAATATGTGAATTGGGAGATTGTGTTGGGGGTGGACTGAAGGTCCTTGGTGGAGGTATGAGCTCTCTGAGGGCTTTTCTAGTTTAAAATAAAAGTAATATTTTTAAACATAAATACACTTAAAAGACATTGGAACATTATCATAGTCAGTATGTTTATGTCCATTTCCACCTCAGTTCGGTTCTTCTGGTTTCCGTCCACAAGCTTCTGGTTTATCTTTGACTGCTCTGGACAGAATTGACTTGTTTCTTCATCAGTCCACAGGTTCTTGATGGTCTAAGTCAGGACTTTGGGGGGACCAGTCTAAAACCTTCATTCCAGCCTGATGGAACCATTTCTTCACCACTTTGATGTGTTTGGGCTCATTGTCTTGTTGAAACACCCAACTGTGTCCCAGATCAACCTTCTGCTGATGGTTTTAGGTTCTAATCCTCCTCCTTCATTGTTCCATTGACTTTGTGTGAAGCTCCAGTTCCACAGAGCATGATGCTGCCACCTCCATGCCTGATGGTAGGTCTGGTGTTGTTGGGGTTAAAATGGAGTCCAAGACCCACCCAAGACTCCAGGTCTGAAACCAGGCCTAAAAAGGTCAAATACCAGTGTAACATTGGGACCAAAACCAAACCTAAACTACTCCTAAAGAAGTCCAACACCCCCCCAAGACAATCTGAAACCAGTCCTAAGCCAGGACCAAATCCACTGTAACATAAATCCTAAACCAACTTTAAATCACATCAAAACCAGGTCCCAAACCAGCCCAGCACCAAGACTGACACCAAACAAGAACCAGTCCCAAGAAAGTCCAAAGCCAGTCCAGAATACAGTCTGAAATCAGGACAAAGGGACTTCTAGAAAGCCCCAGAGCATGATGCTGCCACCTCCATGCTGATGGTAGGTCTGGTGTTGTTGGGGTTGAAGGCCTCACCTTCTCTCCTCAGTCTTTGTTCCATCTGACCTCAGAACTTTCCTCCAGAAGGCCTTTTCTTTGTCCATGTGATCAGTGGAGCTTTAAGGTTCTGCTTCTAGAGGAAGAACTTCCTTCTTCATGGAGCCTCTCAGCTCATGTTGATGTCCAACCCTGTGGACACTGACAGCTGTGTTCCAGCAGCTTCTGGTTCATCCAGACCTGCTTTCTGCTGGTTCCTGGTTGACTCTGGACCATCCTGACCAGGTGTCTCTCAGCAGCAGGTGGTAGTTTGTGTTTCCTTCCTGATGGTGGCAGCAACACACCTGGACCATGAACTTTATACTACAAACAGGTGATTCTAGGACCTGAAGCTGCTTTGAAACGGCTCCAAGTGACTTTCTGACTTGTTCTAGTCGATGATTTGCTTCTTCAGATCTTTGCTGAGCTCCTCAGACTTTCTCACTGTAGTGTCTGAGTCTAATGAGTGGATCAATGGTTCTATTTAAACTGGCTTAGAGGAGTCAGCAGCTGTAGTCGATCATAATCACTCAGGAGAAGTTAAGAAGCAAAGAAGGTAAGAAAAGTTGAGTAGCACAACTTTCTACAGCATCAAAACTGATAATCTAAGTTGCTGTATGTTTATTTTTGACTTCCTGGATCTCCTCAGACTTCAACTGGAACATCTGAGTTAAACTAGAACACTGAAGATGCTGAAGTAAAGTGACATGTTGTTTAGTTTGAAGGATCAGCCCGAGGCCCCGTGGCCAACGTTAACACATGGAGGGACCTCAGCGTGGATCCATGTTCCCTCGTTGTCCCTCCGGTTAACAAGAGCAGCAGTGATGCAGACGTCTACTCAGATCAGACGTCGACATCTGAACGAGACGCCGGACGGTGAGTCTGCAGACGTCTTCAGAGGGTGACTCTGAGGTGGAATCGGTGAATCATCGTCTGCTTCCTCTGAGTCACTCTGAGCTTTAATGAAGAACAAAGAAACGATGTCTCTTTGTTGTTGTTTTGTGTCTCTTTGTGGTGGTTTTGTGTCTCTTTGTGATCGTTTTGTGTCTCTTTGTGGTCGTTTTGTTTCTATTTGTTGTTGTTTTGTGTCTCTTTGTGGTTGTTTTGCGTCTCTTTGTGGTCGTTTTGCGTCTCTTTGTGGTGGTTTTGTGTCTCTTTGTGGTGGTTTTGTGTCTCTTTGTGGTGGTTTTGTGTCTCTTTGTGGTAGTTTTGTGTCTCTTTGTGGTCGTTTTGCGTCTCTTTGTGGTCGTTTTGCGTCTCTTTGTGGTCGTTTTGCGTCTCTTTGTGGTCGTTTTGCGTCTCTTTGTGATGGTTTTGAGTCTCTTTGTGGTGGTTTTGCGTCTCTTTGTGGTTGTTTTGCGTCTCTTTGTGGTTGTTTTGTGTCTCTTTGTGGTTGTTTTGTGTCTCTTTGTGGTTGTTTTGTGTCTCTTTGTTGTTGTTTTATGTCTCTTTGTGGTTGTTTTGTGTCTCTTTGTGGTTGTTTTGTGTCTCTTTGTGGTTGTTTTGTGTCTCTTTGTGGTTGTTTTATGTCTCTTTGTAGTTGTTTTGTGTCTGTTTGTGGTTGTTTTGTGTCTCTTTGTGGTTGTTTTGTGTCTCTTTGTGGTCGTTTTGTGTCTCTTTGTAGTTGTTTTGTGTCTGTTTGTGGTTGTTTTGTGTCTGTTTGTGGTTGTTTTGTGTTTCTTTGTAGTTGTTTTGTGTCTCTTTGTAGTTGTTTTATGTCTCTTTGTAGTTGTTTTGTCTATTTGTGGTTGTTTTGTGTCTCTTTGTGGTCGTTTTGTGTCTCTTTGTGGTCGTTTTGTGTCTCTTTGTAGTTGTTTTGTCTATTTGTGGTTGTTTTGTGTCTCTTTGTGGTCATTTTGTGTCTCTTTGTGGTTGTTTTATGTCTCTTTGTAGTTGTTTTGTGTCTTTTTGTGGTTGTTTTGTGTCTCTTTGTAGTTGCTTTATGTCTCTTTGTGGTTGTTTTGTGTCTCTTTGTGGTTGTTTTGTGTCTCTTTGTGGTGGTTTTGTGTCTCTTTGTGATCGTTTTGTGTCTCTTTGTGGTCGTTTTGTTTCTATTTGTTGTTGTTTTGTGTCTCTTTGTGGTTGTTTTGCGTCTCTTTGTGGTCGTTTTGCGTCTCTTTGTGGTGGTTTTGTGTCTCTTTGTGGTGGTTTTGTGTCTCTTTGTGGTAGTTTTGTGTCTCTTTGTGGTCGTTTTGCGCGTGCGTCTCTTTGTGGTCGTTTTGCGTCTCTTTGTGGTCGTTTTGCGTCTCTTTGTGATGGTTTTGAGTCTCTTTGTGGTGGTTTTGCGTCTCTTTGTGGTTGTTTTGCGTCTCTTTGTGGTTGTTTTGTGTCTCTTTGTGGTTGTTTTGTGTCTCTTTGTGGTTGTTTTGTGTCTCTTTGTTGTTGTTTTATGTCTCTTTGTGGTTGTTTTGTGTCTCTTTGTGGTTGTTTTGTGTCTCTTTGTGGTTGTTTTGTGTCTCTTTGTGGTTGTTTTATGTCTCTTTGTAGTTGTTTTGTGTCTGTTTGTGGTTGTTTTGTGTCTCTTTGTGGTTGTTTTGTGTCTCTTTGTGGTCGTTTTGTGTCTCTTTGTAGTTGTTTTGTGTCTGTTTGTGGTTGTTTTGTGTCTGTTTGTGGTTGTTTTGTGTTTCTTTGTAGTTGTTTTGTGTCTCTTTGTAGTTGTTTTATGTCTCTTTGTAGTTGTTTTGTCTATTTGTGGTTGTTTTGTGTCTCTTTGTGGTCGTTTTGTGTCTCTTTGTGGTCGTTTTGTGTCTCTTTGTAGTTGTTTTGTCTATTTGTGGTTGTTTTGTGTCTCTTTGTGGTCATTTTGTGTCTCTTTGTGGTTGTTTTATGTCTCTTTGTAGTTGTTTTGTGTCTTTTTGTGGTTGTTTTGTGTCTCTTTGTAGTTGCTTTATGTCTCTTTGTGGTTGTTTTGTGTCTCTTTGTGGTTGTTTTGTGTCTCTTTGTGGTCATTTTATGTCTCTTTGTGGTTGTTTTGTGTCTCTTTGTGGTTGTTTTGTGTCTCTTTCTGGTTGTTTTGTGTCTCTTTGCGGTCATTTTGTGTCTTTTTGTGGTTGTTTTGTGTCTTTTTGTGGTTGTTTTGTGTCTCTTTGCGGTCATTTTGTGTCTCTTTGTGGTTGTTTTGTGTCTCTTTCTGGTTGTTTTATGTCTCTTTCTGGTTGTTTCGTGTCTCTTTGTTGTTGTTTTGCGGTTTTTTTCTGTAATTTCTAGGTCTTTGTTGTATCTTTATGTCTTTACGTCTTACTTTGTGTGTTTGTTGTCTTTTTGCATTTCTTTACAACCTGTTTTGTCTCTTTGCCACTGTTTTGCGTTTCTGTGTGGTCACTTTATGTCTTTTATGCTCATTTTGTGTCTATTAGTCATACTTTTTCGTCTTCGGGAGCATTTATGGTGCACATCTTGTGTATTTTCTAGTTATACTGTCATTTTGTGTTTCCTTGTGCCCTTTTTGCATCTTTTTTAAATCATTTTTTCTCTCTTTGCGGTTGTTTTGCGTTTCTTGGTTTGGTTTTTCTGTCTTTTTGTTCAGATTTTGCATCTCTGTGCGGTCATTTTGTGTCTCTTTGTGTTGTTTTCACAACGTCATTACCTTATTTTGCATAAAATAAACCCTAACTTTAAGTCACTTTATTTATTTCACAAATCAGTTGAATTAATTTCTGTGGATGTGAACATTTTATTTTCTTATCTTCATGCCTTCAACACATTTTGCAGAGACAGAAAAAAGAGAAAGACATACAAACATTTTCATTTTTGACAAACCGAGACAAAATGACCAGAAGGAGACAGAAAATGGTTGCTAGGAGACCATTTCTGCACCCTGTCAATCATTATCAGTGGTTTTAGTGTTTTGCACATTAAAAATATATGAATTAAACATTTTCTCATCTGACTTTTCCTTGTTTTCTAAATCCAGCCTCGCTTCCTTCATTCCAGCTGTTTGAACATCTGTAACAGGGTCGCTGGTCTGAGTCTCCCCCTGCTGGTCGCTTTGGTTACTACACTGGTTTCTGAACTGGTTTTGATGGTTTGAACTCCACGTGAAACACCTGCACTGGAGGATTTATTCAGTCCACATGTTTCTACACAGTGCGACTGATTTGACGGAGAGGTGAGAATGAAATCAGCTGATGGGGGTTAAAGACGGATGCATCCAGTGGATAATCAGATTTAATCCACCATAAACAGACTTTTAGAGTCCGTCTGCTTCTAAAACAGTTCAATATTAGAGGAATACATTAGAGATGGACGTTTGAAAGAAGAATTTGTGGATTTATTTTGTTATTTCTGTGCTGAAAATCCTGGTTGAGCCATAAAAACAAACCTGAAGGCGCCTCTTTATTTTCCAGCTGTAGTGTGGGGTCTCCTCCACTAGGGGGCAGCAGCTGTTCAGGTGATGATCTCAGAGAACTGAAGGGTTCAACGTCTCTAAATGAAGCCGTCGGCATTAAAATTAGAATCGTTTGTCAAATATCTGCGTGTCTCATTTAACAACGCTCCAAAACTATCAAAACAACTTCAAACTTTTCATCATTCCTGGAGGGATTCATGAGAAATGTCAGATTAAAGTTGTGAAATTGCTTTATTACAAATAAAAATACACCGCTAACTGTGTTTTCAGGTGAACTGCAGGCAGTGTTTCCATGCTTCTGGTAGTTTGAAATCACTTTTTGCTCATTTTGTGTCTCATTTTATGCATCTTTGTAGTGTTTTCAATGCCAGATTATTAGTTACAGTCGTTTAACGTCCCTTTCTGGTCCTTTTGTGTAATTTTTTGGTTGTTTTGTGTCACTTTTTGCTCATTTTGCAACTTATTTTACACGTTTTTATAGTTTTTTGTGTGTAACATCATCAGCTGTGGTCGTTTTAAGTCACTTTCTGGTCATTTTTCTCTATTTCGGTTCATTTTAAGTCACTTTCTGATCATTTGTCATCTCTTTCTGGTTATTTTATGTCACTCTGGTAGGTTTGCATCACTTTTTGGTCAGTTTGTCTCACTTTTGGTCATTTTAAGTCATTTTCTGGTCATTTTGTGTTACTTTTTGGTAATTTTATGTCACTTTCTGGACATTTTATGGCATTTTCTGGACATTTTAAGTCACTTTCTTCTAATTTTATGCCACTTTCTGGTCATTTTGCTTGGCCTTGCCTTGTTTTTTGTGTCTTTATACATTTTTTCCATCATTCATCATCAGCTGTGGCTGTTGATATCGGTTTTTGGTCATTTTGAATCACTTTTTGGTAGTTTTTAAACTCTTTCTTGTCATTTTATACCATTTTCTGGTCATTTTAAGCCACTTTCTGGTAATTTGGTTTTACTTTCTGGTCACTTTAAGTCACTTTCTGGTAATTTTATGTCACTTTCTTCTAATTGTGCATCACTTTCTAGCCATTTTCTCTTTCTCTTTCTGATTATTTGTCATTTCTTTCTGGTCATTTTATGTCACTCTGGTAGGTTTGCATCACTTTTTGGTCAGTTTGTGTTACTGTCTGGTCATTTGGTCTAACTTTCTCTTTATTTTAAGTCACTTTCTTGTTATTTTCTGTCATTTTCTGGTCATTTCAAGCAACTTTCTGGTCATTTTGTTTTACTTTCTTGTAATTTTATGCCACTTCCTGGTCATTTTGCTTGGAGTTGCCTTGTTTTTTGTGTCTTTATACATTTTTTTTTCCATCATTCGTCATCAGTTGTGGCTGTTGATATCGGTTTTTGGCCATTTTTGTCTCACTTTTGGTCATTTTAAGTCACTTTCTGGTAATTTCCTGTTGCTTTTTGGTAGTTTTTAATCTCTTTCTCGTCCTTTTTGTGTCATTTTATGTCATTTTATGGTCATTTTAAGTCACTTTCTGGTAATTTTATGTCACTTTCTTCTAATTGTGCATCACTTTCTAGCCATTTTCTCTCTTTCGGTTCATTTTAAGTCACTTTCTGATTATTTGTCATCTCTTTCTGGTCATTTTATGTCACTCTCTGGTAAGTTTGCATCACTTTTTGGTCAGTTTGTGTCACTGTCTGGTCATTTGGTCTAACTTTCTCTTCGTTTTATGTCACTTTCTGGTCATTTTGTGTTACTTTTTGGTTATTTTAAGTCACTTTCTTGTATTTTTATGTCACTTTCTGGTCATTTTGTGTTACTTTTTGGTTATTTTAAGTCACTTTCTTGTAATTTTATGTCACTTTCTGTTCATTTTGCTTGGAGTTGCCTTATTTTATGTGTCTTTATACATTTTTTTCCATCATTCGTCATCAGTTGTGGCTTTTCTCTGTCAGTTTTTGGTGATTTTGCATCATTTTTTGTTTATTTTATGTGTTTATTTTGTTTTTTTTTATCTCACACTGTCAGTTCTGGGGGTTTTGTGTTGCAGGTTTCTCCACTGGGTGGCAGCAGCACACAGTCAGACCAGGTGTTCATCCTCCTCAGGTGATAACAGGTGAAACAAAGCCTGGAATCTGTGGTTATTCCTTCACATTTGGGGGAAAAGGAGCCGACAGACTGAAGTATTCCAGCCTGACAGATGGGCTGTGTTTTCTGACGTGTCTCTGCAGCTCTAATCAATCAGGCGGTTCACTGACAAACAGCATGGAGTCTATTGATCGGAGCCTGTTCCTGATAACAGGTTAATGAGATCTGATCAGCTGAACGGTGGATTTAAACCAAGGAACTGAAGGAAGCTGGAAAAGCTCCTCGGAGTGTTTCTAAAAGCCCAGCACTGATCTAAATGTTCATTTCTGCTCCTCAGTCCTTTATTTAACCAGATAAACTGCAGCCACAACATCGACTCGTCTGAGAACTTGTTTATTTATTCACTATATGTGTTTTCTAGTTGAACAGTGAAAGAAAGACGATATTGATCAGTGTGAGGAGCATTTTATAGACTTGGTTTGATGTCGTCTATTTGATTTAATTGGTTTTATTTGTTAGTTTTATTCTCCTTTTCATTTATTTATTCATTTATGTATTATTTGATACTACTAATAATAATAATATTAATGAGATTGTATCAGTCTTATTTGTCTGTTTTAGTATTTTTCACTCTTCATGTATTTACCAGGTTTTGTATTAATTTTAACATAATAATAATAAAAACAGCAACTATATTATTATTATTAATAAAAATAGTAATATTATTAATGGTTATAATAATAATAATAATAAAAGTTAGATTTTATTAGTTTTATTTGTCTGTTTTATTCACTTTCATTTTCATTTATTTACGTATTCATGTATTTATTAATGATAATAATAATATAAATAATAATAATAATAATAATAATAATAATTATTATTATTGTAATAATAATAATAATAATAATTTGGTTTGATCTGTTTTATTTGTCGGTTTTATTCTCTTTCACTCTTCATTTATTTACGTATTCATGTATTTATTAATGATAATCATAATATAAATAATAATAATAATTATTATTATTATTATTGTAATAATAATAATAATAATAATAATTTGGTTTGATCTGTTTTATTTGTCGGTTTTATTCTCTTTCACTCTTCATTTATTTACTTATTCATGTATTTATTAATTATAGTAATAATATAAATTATTATTATTATTGTTATTATAATAATAATAATAATAACAACAATAATAATAATTAGATTTTATCGGTTTTATTTGTCTGTTTTATTGTCTTTCCCTCTTCATTTATTTAGTTATTTATTTTTCTTAGTTTTTACTTATAATAATAATAATTATTATTGTTGTTATTATTATTATTACTATTATTTTTTATTGTTGTCATTAGAATTATTATTGTTGTTGTTTTTATTATTATTATTATTAACATCATCACCATTCTTTTTCTTCTTCTTATCATTATTATTATTATTATTATTATTATTATTATTATTATTATTATTATTATCATTATTATTATTATTATCATTTTTATTTTTACGTCAAGCCTCAAAAAACTCAAAAACTCAGTCATCTTCCAGAGTTTCTTCTTTTTGCCTGTAAAACCTGTTTTTTTTTTTTTAAAGCTGCTATAAAATGAAGTTATTGTTAATATTAGTATTATTTTAAACACATTTATTGTTTGATCTGAAGCCCAAAGAAGCTGTAAGTGTTTTGTTCTGTTTGACCTTAAAGGATGAAACCTCCTGGTCAGAATGTGAACATGTTTGGATTCAGAGTAAAAAGGTTCAGAATAATCTTCATGACGTGTGATCAGGTCCGACATGGTCCATCAGGGTTCAGGACCAGGGAGTCTGAGGGGGCGGATCACTTTAAGGCCTCCAGCAGCAGCAGCAACGTTCCTCCTCAGCTCTGGACCTTGTTTACATGATGAACCATCCCAGGGTCTCTAATGTAGAACCTGGCAGCAGGTCAAAGCTCTCAGAGGGAAAATCACACCTCAGCCCTTTAGACCCTTCAGATCTGAGACCTGGATCTCCTCATTCAGTTCTTCATGTTTCATCTGTTGTTTCACTCATTTAGACGTGTTATACATGAACTGGATCCATTCCTCTGCAGCAAACAGCATTTCAAACCTCTTTCTGGTCATTTTAATCGCTTTTTGGTCATTTTGTGACACTAGTTGGTCATTTTATTGCTTTTTGATTGTTTTAAGTCACTTTCTGGTCATTTTAAGTCATTTTTGGTCATTTTAAGTCCCTTTCTGATCTTTTTGCATCACATTTTGATCATTTTGTGACACTAGTTGGTCATTTTAAGTCCCTTTCTGGTCATTTTAAGTCATTTTTGGTCATTTTAAGTCCCTTTCTGGTCATTTTGCATCACCTTCCTGTCATTTGTATTGCTTTTTGGTCATTTTGTGACACTAGTTGGTCATTTTGGATCTTTTTTGTCATTTTGGTTGCTTTGTGGTAATTTTTCATTTCCTTCTGGTAATTTTGCGTCACTTTCTGATCATTTTAAGTAACTTTCTGAAAATTTTTATTGCTTTTTGGTCATTTTGTGACACTAGTTGGTCATTTTAAATCCCTTTCTAGTCATTTCTCATCTCTTTCTGGTCATTTTAGGTCACTTTTTGATCATTTTTTCTCTTTTTGGTCATTTTTATCACTTTTTGGCCATTTTAAGTCCCTTTTGGATCATTTTGAATCACGTTTTGGTCATTTTGTGACACTAGTTGGTCATTTTAAGTCCCTTTCTGGTCATTTTAAGTCATTTTGGTCATTTTAAGTCCCTTTCTGGTCATACTTTCTGATAATTTTTATTGCTTTTTGGTCATTTTGTGACACTATTTGGTCATTTTGCATCACGTTCTGGTCATTTTTATCGCTTTTTTGTCATTTTAAGTCACTTTCTGGTCATTTCTAATTTCTTTCTGGTCATTTTAAGTCATTTTTGGTCATTTTAAGTCCATTTCTGGTCATTATGGTCATTATGTGACATTGTTTGGAGATTTTGTGTGACTTTTTGGTCATTTTCAGTCAGAAAGTGACATGAAATAACTAAAAAATGACTCAAAATGACTTCAAAGTGGCATAAATGAGCAGGAAATGGCACAAAACAGCTGCAACTGATCATATGAGATGCAAAAAACTGCAAAGACGCATAAAATGTTATGAAAAATTATGAGAGTGACATCGATTAACCAGAATGTGACACAAAATGATCAAAAAATGACACGAAATGAACTTAAAAAAATGAGACACAAAATGACACATAACGACCTTAAAGGAACATAAAATGACAGTAACTCATAATGTGGAATGCAAAAACGACAAAGACCCATAAAATGACCAGAAAATGCCTCAAAATGACTGTAAAGTGGTAAAAATGAAAAGGAAATGACACAAAACAGCTGAAAGAAAACCAGAAAGTGGCACTAAATTGACAAAAAATGACACAAAATGACCTTAAAGTGACATAAATGAACAGAAAATGACACAAAATGTCTCCAACTGATGACATGAGATGCAAAAAACACATCACATGACCAGAAAGTGGCACTAAATTGACAATAAATGACACAAAATGATCTTAAAATTGACAAAAAATGACACAAAATGACCTTAAAATGACATAAAATGACTGGAACTAATAATGTGACATGCAAAAACTACAAAGACGCATAAAATAAGTCACAAAATAATCAAAAAATGACACAAAATGACCAGAAAATCACATGAAATGACCAGAAAATGAGACAAAATGACCTGAAAGTGACATAAATGAATGGGGAACGACACAAAACAGCACCAACTGATGACATGAGATGCAGAAAACTGCAAAGGTGCATAAAATGAGCCATAAAATGACCTTAAAGTGACATTAAATTAACAAAAAATGACAAAAAAGGAACAGAAAACGACACAAAATGACCTTAAAGTGACATAAATTAACAAAAAATGACATAAAATTGCAAAAAAAGACACGAAATGACTTTAAAGTGACATAAATTGACAAAAAATGACATAAAATTGCAAAAAAATTAGACAAAACGACCTTAAAGTGACAAAATTAACAAAAAATGACATAAAATTGCAAAAAAAATGAGACAAAACGACCTTAAAGTGACATAAATTAACAAAAAATGACATAAAATTGCAAAAAAATTAGACAAAATGACCTTAAAGTGACATAAATTGACAAAAAATGACATAAAATTGCAAAAAAAATGACGCAAAACGACCTTAAAGTGACATAAATGAACAGGAAATGAGACAAAACGTCCACAGCTGATGTCTTCAGATGTGAATCACTACAGAAACATGTGAACTGTGTCTCAGATGCTGACAGTTGCTGGTCTTTTGTAATAAATCTGGGCTCCACCAGTGTTCCCAGTGTTCCCAGTGTTCCCAGTGTCTCTGATGGTCTCTGTGTGACACCTCCTCATCCTCCTCATCCTCCTGCTGGAGCTGCTCTGGGCTCTGGGCTCTGCCTGTCTGTGTGTGAGATGCTAATAAAGGTCGCTGAAGGAGGCGGTTCTGAGGCGGGAGGCAGCGGGACCCTGGCGGAGACTCGGAGGCTGCACCGGGAACAATAGAGCGGAGCGACGCCAGCCTCGATCCGCCTCAGCACCGACACCAGCCGGACCCAGACGGCACCGAGCGGCCGCCGAAGGAGACATGTAACCGGGCCGAGGCTCGGATCTGTGGCGGCGGATTGTAACGAACCGGATTCCGGTATGAACCCCGGAGAAGCGGCCGAGGAGGCGCCCAGCGACCCCGACACTGATGCCTTCTACAAAACAGGTAGGAACCGGGCCACGGAGAGCCGCTCCGGGCCGAGCCGAGCCGAGCCGAGCCGAGGCGCGCCGAGCCGAACCGAACCGAGCGTGAAATGTGCAGAGAAAAGCGGCAGAAAGGAGCTTCAATTACCGGATAAACGTGCCGCTGTTTGTGGGGCTGTGTGTGTGTGTGTTTCCAGGCGGGTTGTGTGTGTGCGGTGTGTGTGTGCGCGTGTGTACATGTGTGTGTGTGTTGATGCTGCTGCTGGTTTCCACAATAGAATCAGGGAGGAAACACATGAAATCTGCAAAATCTGTGCAGCTGCAGGAGCTTTAAGACGCGCAGTGTGTGTGTGTGTGTGTGTGTGGTGTGTAGTACTGTGTGTGTGTGTGTGTGTGTGGTGTGTAGTTGTGTGTGTGGTGTGTGTAGTACTGATGCATCTACAAAGACACAACATGAAGCTGTGGTCTGTGTGATGGAGACTCTCCTTCACTGATTCATCAATAATCTGGATGATTTCACTTCCAGCTGCTGCTTTTGTTCAACTTTAATCATCAGAACCGTGAAACCAGCTGATCACCGGCGGATCGATCGGCGATCTGATCGACAGCTGATTGATTTGAAGTCGTTCATCGATCAGAAGCGCTCAACATTCTGTGCTTCCAGCTGCTTCAACGTGCTTTTCTGGGTTTAAACTGAACGTCTGTCGGATGTTTTCCACAGTAAATCTGCTGTTTTCAGATTTAATAGATCGTCGATCAATCAAAGATCAATATTAGTGCTCTTATTGTGACTTTAAGAGAGCATTTTGCAGTGAAGTAAATCAGAAAACCAGACTCTCCTTGTCGCTAATTCATCATTCCAGTCAGTTAATGTTGGTATATAGTAGATTAATCAATAATCACAACAACTGATTGATTTAAAGCCTCTAATCAATATTAATTGATCAATATTGTACTAAATTCTGATGAAATATGATGACGTTTCTTGGTCACATGATCATAAAATGAATATCTGCTGGTTTTAAAAGAAAAAAATGCATAATTTACTACAAAATTCTACTATTTTACTTTAAATCTGGAACTTTTGTAGCTGCATATCTGCTGTTTTTAGGTTTAATAGGTAATGAATCAATCACGGATCAATATGTTTGTCCTTTTGACTGTGACTTCTGACAACAGGTTACAGTAAATAAAATGATAAAACCAGCTGATCATTGGTGGATTAATCAATAATCAGGTCAACAACTGACTGATTTTAAGTCATTTATTGATGAAAAATGTTTTACTTTTAATTAACCGAATATTGGCTGATTTTACGTTTGACAGATAATCAATCAATCGCTGATCAATACCTGAAGATCACAGTCCTTGTTTTGACTTTAAAAATCATTTTATTAACAGATCTCAGTGAATAAAATCATAAAACCAGCAGCTCCTTACGTGTAGAAACCAACACCAGCTGATCTTTGGTAGATTCATCAATAATCACAACAACGACTGATTGGAATGACTAGAAAGTGGGGAAAAAAATATAAAACAGCCACTATTGATGTTGTGCAAAAAAACTACAAAAACACACAAAACGAGACTTAAAATGACAAGAAAGTGACACAAAAACCAAAATGAGGAAGCAAAAAAATCTACAAAGACGCATAAAATGAGACACTAAATGAGCAGGTAGTGAAATAAAATGACCAGAAAGTGAAATAAAATGACCAGGAAGTGACATAAAGGGACCAGAAAGTGGCAAAAAAAAGACCAGGAAATGACATAAAATGACCACATAATGAAATAAAATGACCAGAAAGTGAAATAAAATGACCAGGAAGTGAGATAAAATGACCAGGAAGTGAAATAAAATAACTAGAAAGTGACATAAAATGACCAGGAAGTGACATAAAAGGACCAGGAAGTGAAATAAAATAACTAGAAAGTGACATAAAATGACCATAAAGTGACCTAAAATGACCAGGAAGTGACATAAAAGGCCCAGGAAGTGACCTAAAATGACCAGGAAGTGACATAAAAGGACCAGGAAGTGAAATAAAATAACTAGAAAGTGACATAAAATGATCAGAAAGTGAAATAAAATGACCAGGAAATGACATAAAATGACCAGAAAGTGACATAAAATGACCAGGAAGTGACATAAAAGGACCAGGAAGTGAAATAAAATAACTAGAAAGTGACATAAAATGACCATAAAGTGACCTAAAATGACCAGGAAGTGACATAAAAGGACCAGGAAGTGACCTAAAATGACCAGGAAGTGACATAAAATGACCAGGAAGTGACATAAAATGACCATAAAGTGAAATAAAATGACCAGGAAGTGACATAAAGTGACCAGGAAGTGACATAAAATGACCAAATAATGACATAAAATGACTACAACTGATGATGTGACATGCAAAAAACTACAAAAACACACAAAATGAGACATTACACGACCAGAAGGTGACGCAAAATCAGCAGAAAGTGACAGAGAAAAGCCGCAACTGATGGCGTGAGATGCAAAAAACTACAAATGCGCATAAAACGAGGCAGAAAGTGACTCATAGCTCTTCGTTCTTCGTGCTCTGAAGGCTGAGAGGCAAAGACGAGTGAATGGTTTCAGATTTCCAAAGGTTCAGAGGCTGTGGATGGATTCAGGAGATGAGGTGGAACAGCAGGTGGATAAATTCAGACATCTGGAATGTAAAAAATAAAAAGCTGCAGGAAGCTCAGTGTTTTAATTCTGTTTCAAATCTCTGCAGTGACGCTGCAAAGTTTAAACGAGGACACATGAATTAGCTGGAATGTTCCTTTAATGCTCAGAGTTTTGTGTCTTTTTGTCGTGACTTTGCCTCTTCTTCTGGTCATTTCACAGATTTATTTGTTGGTTTTATGTCTCTTGCCTTTTTTTTGAGGAGATTTTGTCTTTTTGTGCGACTTCTTTGGTGATTTTTGCCTCCCTTGTGCTGATTTTACGCATTTTTTTGGATATATTTTGACTTTTTGTCGTGATTTTGCACCTTCTTTTGTTGATTTTCTCTGTTGATTTTGTGTCTTTTTGTGGTGATTTTTCGTGTTTTTAGGAGGGGTTTGAATTTCTGTGGTGATTTTGCCTCTTTTTTGTGGAGCTTTGGTCTTTTTGTGCAGATTTTGTGTGTCTTTTTGTTGGGAATTTGCATCTTTTTTTGTCATTTTGTGTCTTTTTCTGGTAATTTCAGGCATATTTTGGAGATTCTTTTGTGTTTTTGTGGTGATTTGTTTGTGTTTTTGGTGGATTCTGAATTCCTGTGGTGATTTTGCCTCATTTTTGTGGAGATTTAGTGTCTCTTTTTGGGGACTTGTGCATGTTTTCTGGGGATTTTGCCTCTTTTGTGCTGATTTTGCATCTTAATGTGCTGATTTTAAGTGTCTTTTGGTTATATTGTGTCTATTTGTAGGGAATTTGTGCCTTTTTCTAGTGATTTTAAGTCATTTTGTGTTGATTTTGTGTCTTTTTCTGGTAATTTCAATCATATTTTGGTGATTTTGGGTCTTTTTGTGGTGATATTTTTGTGTTTTCACGGGATTCTGAATTTCTGTGGTGATTTTGCCTCTTTTTTGAGGAGAGTTTGTGTCTTTTTGGGGACTTATGGATATATTTTGCTGATTTTGCATGTCTTTTGGTTATATTGTGTCTTTTTGTAGGGAATTTGCGCCTTTCTCTGGTGATTTAAAGTCATTTTGTGTTGATTTTTCTGGTAATTTCACATATATTTCGGTGATTTTTCATCTTTTTGTGGTGATTTTTTTTGTGTTTTTGGTGGATTCTGAATTCCTGTGGTGATTTTGCCTCATTTTTGTCGTGATTTATTGTCTTTTTTGGGGACTTATGCATATATTTCGGTGATTTTGACTCCTTTGTGCTGATTTTGCATATCTTTTGGTTATATTGTGTCTTTTTATTGTGACTTTGCGCCTTTTTCTGGGAATTGTGCATCATTTTGTGTTGATTTTACATCTTTTTTTATTGATTTTCTGTAGTGATTTTTTATGTTTTTGCGGGGGTTTCTTGGTGATTTTGCCTAATTTTTGGTCATTTCATGCATTTTTTGCATCTTTCTGTGCCGATTTTGTGTCAAGTTGTGTTGATTTTACCTCTTTCTGTGGGATTTCCGTCTTTTTGTGGACTTTTTTGTGGATTTTTTTACGTGATGTTGCGTCTTTCTTCAGCTTCTACTGAGAAACTGAAGTTTATGTGTCACTTCTGATAAACATTTCTGAAAGCGGAGCCTTGAACCTCCTCACAGGAAGACGCAGGCGGCTGCTCACTGTTATGCTAATCAGCCTTTTATAAATAGGATCCCAAATTATCGGACGGAAACAGGAAGTAAACACATTCATACGTCCTCGCAGCCAATCAGAGGGCGGCGTCTTTATCTGCAGGCCGACGCCCAGACTGTCTGTCAGCTGCTGCTGCTGCTGCTGTTGCTAGGCGACCAGAATAACTGCACGCTCTTATTTTGTTAACATACCAGCAGCGGTTGGTGACGTCATCGCGGCCGCACAGAGGCATGCTGGGAGATTAGAACCACTTTCAGCTGAAACGTGTTCGCATGATGCCGAGTTCACGAGCAGCTAATTAGAGCTAATTGTCCCGATTAATCTGCTGAAAGCTCTGAGTAACGTCTGTCGCCATGGAGACGCGGAGCAAAGACAAGAAGGTGGCAGCTCAGAGTCAGGTTTGACTCGTGGAAATTACAGCGAAAGATCGACGTCTCTGGCAGCTGTGAGGAGAAAACAGCTGCTGAAGCTGGAAATTAAAGAGCTGAAGGTGTTTGTGAGATGAGAACTGAACGACAGGCCGCTTTGTGATGGATGGAATTTAAAAAGAAAGAGGCGAAATCACCACAGGAATTTAAAATCCCCCCCGAAAAACACGAAACATCACCAGAAAAAGACACGAAATCTGCACAAAATGACGACAAAGAAGACATGTAACCCAACAAAAACATGAAAAATCATCACAAAAAGACCAAAAACAAAACGCAAAATCATCAGAAAACATGTGAAATCAACAGGAAAGATGCAAAATCACCACAAAACGACAGAAAATCCTGAGGAAAAGTCGCAAACTCTCAACAAAAAGACAAAATACATCCAATTAATATGCAAAATCAGCACATCAGAATGTGAAATCACCAAAGAAGACACATATGTATGGAAAAAAAGCAAAAAACTGGTCAAATCACCACAAAAAGACACAACATTAACAAAAAATCAGCAAATAAAGGTGCAAAATCATCTCAAACAGAAGCAAAATCACCAGTAAAGACGCATAAGCCCAGCAAAAAAAACACAACATCTCCACAATATCTTCGCATTTGAAGAAATCGGATCTGTGTTGTTCAGACTGTCATGAAAAGATCAGATCCAGGTCTCATAGGGGGGCAACAAAATCAGATCTGGGTCACTTTAGCCTGCAGTCTGAACGTAGCCTGTGTATGTTCGGGATTTAAACATAATTTAAGCGTAAAATTACACAATTTTGCTGTATTTTACTAAAAATATCATTTTGAACAAATACTTGCCATTATTTAAAAGATAGATTCTGTAAATTAAGGACTGAAAACTGTTAATTTACAGATTTTCTCTGTTTTGTTACAGATAATATCCAGTAAAATGACAGAATAAAGGTGTAAATTTACATCTGGACTGGTCAAAACTGTAAATAATGTTCCCATCAAACACAAATGCTTTTTAAAGAGCACTAAAAGGACCAGGAAATGACATAAAATGACCAGGAAGTGAAATAAAACGACCAAGAAGTGACATAAAATAACCAGGAAGTGAAATAAAACGACCAAGAAGTGAAATAAAACGACCAAGAAGTGACATAAAATGACCAGGAAGTGAAATAAAATGACCAGGAAGTGAAATAAAATGATTAAGAAGTGACATAAAATGACCAGGAAATGACATAAAATGACCAGGAAGTGACATAAAATGACCGGAAAATGACATAAAATAACCAGGAAGTGAAATAAAACGACCAAGAAGTGACATAAAATGACCAGGAAGTGACATAAAATGACCAGGAAGTGAAATAAAATGACTAAGAAGTGACATAAAATGACCAGGAAATGACATAAAATAACCAGGAAGTGACACAAAATGACCTAAAATTGACATAAAATGGTCTGAAAGTGACACAAAATGACTACAACTGATGATGTGACATGCAAAAAAAACTACAAAAACATACAAAATGAGACATTAAACGACCAGAAGGTGACGCAAAATCAGCAGAAAGTGACAGAGAAAAGCTGCAACTGATGGAGTGAGATGCAAAAAACTGCAGGAAGCTTAGTGTTTTAATTCTGTTTCAAATCTCTGCAGTGACGCTGCAAAGTTTGCATGAGGACACATTATTAGCTGGAATGTTCCTTAATGCTCAGAGTTTTGTGTCTTTTTGTCGTAAAAGATAGATTCTGTAAATTAAGGACTGAAAAACTGTTATTGTACAGATTTTCTCTGTTTTGTTACAGATAATATCCAGTAAAATGACAGAATAAAGGTGTAAATTTACATCTGGACTGGTCAAAACTGTAAATAATGTTCCCATCAAACACCAATGCTTTTTAAAGAGCAGTAATTCGCTGTTTTATGATGCGTGGCTGTAAAATTCCAGTTTTACTGTGTTTAAAATGACTAAAAAGTCATTATTTGACAGGTGTTTGCTGTTACTTTCACCATTTTACAGTTTGGTAACGTTCCACTGTTGGTGAATTTGTTTTTCTTGCTGGCAGATTCTCACAGTTTTAGCTGCGACATGTTTGTTTCGAAGGTAAACGCCACCCGAAGAACAGCCGAGCTCCACTGTTTCCTGCAGGCTCAGATTAACCTGCTGTCCAGTCGGTCGATGTCGGGTTCGGAGGTTCGGTTTAAAGCCGAGAGCTGCTGTTGGAATGAAGCTAATGAGATCAGACTGTCGGTTCAACTACGGAGTCCCAGTAATCCAGCAGTGACAGTGAAACCGCTCATCCTCTGACTTTAATAGACGTTAATACGCAGCTGATTCTCTGAACTTGTTTTTTCACTATGCAGCATTAAGATAAATATGCCAGTCGTTAAAAATCAGCGGCTGTTCGTGACTCTTCCAGTGGTTTTGCTCCTTCTTGTGGTGATTTTACTTCAGTTTGTGGCGATTTTGTTTCTTTTTTTGGTGTTTTCTTTGATTTCTGGTGATTTTTTTGTTGTGATTTTTCATGTTCTTGGGGAGATTTTGAATTTCTTTGGTGATTTTGCCTCTTTTTCGTGTCTTTTGTGGGGTTTCGGTACAGAAGTCACGGTTTGGAACCCTCTGGAGTTGATGGATGCGTTGGTGCGTCAAAATGACTGATTTAAGGCGACGTAGCAGCAAGACGACACCTCACTGGGTCTCCGTTTCAACTTGTGTCCAAAGTGTGGATTTCTAACTATCTACCAGTCTTTGAATCGTGTTGATCGGCCAAGTAAAACCAGAGTTATGACCGATAATAAACACCATACTTTCTCCTCGTTTGGAGCTCCTTACTGCTTTGGTCTGGTCCACTTGTTTTACTCCTTTTTCAGACTTTACCAGGAAACCCAAGTGATCCCAGACGGGTGGTTTTAACCACGGCGGAGCGTCTTCCAGCTGTTAGCATTAGCATCCCATTAGCATTAGCCGTACGTCACGGAAGCAGGAGAATAAACGGTCCGTCACATCCTGTGTTCCCCTGGAAACTCCTACTTGTTTTTAGTTCCTCAATACTGTTCAACTGTAAGACGGAGAAGGTCCAACACAACTGTGGGAACTACGAGGTTCACAGTTAAAACTATTCTGTACATCGGCCATTCTTCTTAACCGAAAGTGCTTGTACCAAACGGTTGGGTTCGATGTGTTGTTACACTCCTAGTTTATGCATAATCTTGTTGATTTTTTCGTATTTTCGGGGGATTTCGCCTCTTTTGTGTTGATTTTGTGTATTTTTTTTGTATATTTTGTCTCTTTGTCGTGTGTTTGCATCCTTTTCTGGGGCTTTCCTGGTGAAATCTGTCTCTCTCTGGTCTTTTTGCGTCTTGACTTTGTGCGTCTTTGCTGCTGTTGTCTCTGGTTTTACGTCTGTTTGTTTCCAGTTTGTGCCGCTTTTAGTCATTTTGAGTCTGCACCAGGTTGGACCAGTCCGAAGTAGTGGAAACGTTGGGGGTGTTTATAGGTGGCCTGTTCAAAGGTAATGGATTAACCCTGGATGGCTAATACTCTGACATCACTGCAGTTGATTCCTCCAGTAAGAGGAATAATGTCAGTTTTAAAAATCAGATAAAATGTAGAAACCAACAACTACAGTTAAACTTTACACTCTTTTTTTTCTGTTGTAGAGATTTACGGGAACCTTGTCTCGCAAAACACTTGTAAACCTGCTGCCGGGTTTGAGAGAAAACAAAACAAACCACCAGAATGACTCCATTTATCAGCCAGAAACTGAAAAAAACAGAAAAGAATCATCAGATTTATCAACTTTCCCATGGTCCTTGAATGCACCATTTGGCTGGACAGATCCTTGGATGCACCATTAGTTCATCCATCAGGGAAAAATCGCCCAAAATAAGCTTAAAGATCGAGATATTTCACCAATGTCGCTTTATTCTAAATGTCTCACTGAAAAATTTGCCAAAACTATCCAACTTGGAGTAACTGGACCTGGTAAAGGACTTTAAATTGCAGTGAAAAATGAAGCCACAGTGAGCAAAAATGAATCTACTTGAAGATGTTCAGCCCAGGATACAGTGCTGGTGCCCCTTTGACGGATTAATGTGGACGTTATTTACAGTTTTGGCCTGTTGTTTTTAGGGTTAACATGTAAACTAATACTTTTTATTTGTACATTTATATTATTAAATTTCACAAAACAAGGGAAATCTGTAAAAGAACAGCAGTTTGTTTTAAAAACTGCAGGTGAAAGCATTGCATTTGTTGTGTCAGTGATAAAATGAATGGTGGCTGAGTTCCATTTAGCTGCTCAGGCTTCTGGTATGTAGCAGCATCATGCAGCTAATGTACAAATCCATCATACTGAGCCATTAAAAGGCTGTTGTAGTTTCAACACGCACGCTGCATGCTTTCATGTCTGACTCTGTGAACATGGATGTCGAGGCCTCGGCTGCTCACAGACGTTACCATCTGGGAATATCATGTCATTAAAGTGTCGTTTCTTAAAGAAGCTTTGCTGCAGCGTTTATCCGTGGGTTAACAGTTAATGCAGCTGCTGCGGCCGATCAGTGAATGTAGGTTTGATGCAATCTGTTCAGGACAAGACGCTCCGGTTTGTATTGTTGGTGAAATCCAGCAGAGCGGTGAATACATGCAGGTTTCATGGAAGTTGAGCAAACAGTGAAAAAGCTGCTGTTTGGAAGGTATTCTAAATAAAATATGAAAACAATCAGAGCCTCCTACATGGTTCTTTACCTACACTCAGACTAGGGCTGGTCCTAATAGCAATATCTGTACTTCGGACATTCGGGTCCAATATTTGGCGTCAGAGTCCAGCGGCATTAGCAAAGATTTCCTGCTGGCAGTGGCAGGGGTCGGGGGGAATATTCGGATCTCAAAATTACTATTCGAATACCACAACGATACAATACAACTCAAAACTTGACCAAAATGACTCAAAACTTGTGTAAAATGACAAAAGCTCGTCAGGAATGTGTAGAAAATGACTCAAAACTTGTCCCAAATAACAAAAATTAGAAAATGAAAATGAATTAAAACTTAGCCAAAATGAATCAAAAGATGTAGAAAATCACTTGAAACTTGTCTAAAATGACAAAAACCAGTCCAAAACAACTCAAAACTTAACCAAATGTACTCAAAATGTGTCTAAGTCAACTTAAAACTTGTCTGCTGTGACTCAGAACTTGTCTAAAATGACAAAAAAATTGTCCAGAATGAGTCAAAACATGTCCAAAAAAGATCAAAACTTGTCCAGAATTACAAAAACCTGTCAAATACAACTTAAAACTTGACTCAAAACTTAACCAGATTTGCTCAAAGTGTGTCTAAAATGACAACATCTTCAGAATGCTTCAAAACTTGTCCAAAATGGAAAAAACATGTCCAAAACAACTCAAACTTGACCAAAATAGGAAAAAAATGTTCAAAACAACTCAAACTTGACCAAAATAGGAAAAAAATGTTCAAAACAACTCAAAACCTGACCAAAATGGAAAAAATCAGGTCCAAAACAATTCAAAATTTGTCCAAAAGGGAAAAAAAGATTTCGAAAATAACTCCAAACTTGTACAAAATGGAAAAAACACGTGCGAAATAACTCAAAACTTGTCCACAATGGAAAAAACATGTCCAAAGCAACTCCAAACTTGACCAAAATGGAAAAAAATGTCCAAAACAACTCAAAACTTTTACAAAATGAAAAAAAACTTGTCCAAAACAACTCAGAACTTGTCTAAATTGACAAAAGCTTATCTTTAATGTGTATAAAATGACTCAAAATGTATCCAAAATTACTCAAAAGATGTATAAAATTACTCGAAACTTGTCTAAAATGACAAAATCCTGTACAAAACAATTCAAAAGTTGTCCAAAATGTCAAAATCCTGTCCAATACAACTCAAAACTGAACCAGATTTACTCAAAATGTGTCTAAAATGCTATATTTTCAGAACACTTCAATACTTGGCTAAAATGGAAAAAAAACATGTCCAAGACAACTCAAAACTTGTCCAAAACAGATCTAAACTTGACCAAATTCACTCAAAATGTGCCTAAAATGATGAAAACATCTTCAGAACACTTCAAAACTTGACTAAAATGGAAAAAAACATGTCCAAAACAACTCAAAACACGACCAAAATGACTCAAGACTCATCTAAAATGTGCATAAAATGACTCAAAAGATGTATAAAATTACTCGAAACTTGTGCAAAATGACAAAAGCTTGTCCAAAACAGACTGAATTTACTCAAAATGTGTCTTAAATGACGAAAACATCTTCAGAACGCTTCAAAACTTGTCCAAAATGGACAAAAAACATGTCCAAAACAACAAAAAACATGTCCACAACAACTAAAAACATGTCCAAAATGACTCAAGACTTGTCTTAATTGACAAAAACTCATCTAAAATGTGTATAAAATGACTCAAAACTTGTCTAAAATGACAAAAAACTTGTACAAAACTAGTCAAAAGTTGTCCAAAATGACAAAATCCTATCCAAAACGAATCTAAACTTGACCAAATTTACTCAAAATGTGTCTAAAATGACGAAAACATTTTCAGAACGCTTTAAAACTTGACCAAAATGGAAAAAAACATGTCCAAAACAACTCAAAACATGTCCAAAACAACTCAAAACATGTCCAAAATGACAAAAACTTGTCTAAATTGACAATAGCTTATCTAAAATGTACATAAAATGACTCAAAAGTTAGCCAAAATTACTCAAAAGATATTTAAAATTACTAGAAAATGGTCTAAAATGACAAAAACTTGTACGAAACTATTCAAAAGTTGTCCAAAATGACAAAATCCTGTCCAATACAACTCAAAACTGAACCAAAATGCATCTAAAATGACAAAAACATCTTCAAAACGCTTCAAAACTTGACCAAAATGGAAAAAACGTGTCCAAAACAACTCAAAACATGTCCAAAATGACTCAAGACTTGTCTAAATTGACAAAAAATCATCTAAAATGTGTATAAAATGACTCAAAAGTTAGCCAAAATTACTAAAAATATGTATAAAATTACTTGAAACTTGTTTAAAATGACAAAAACTTGTACAAAACTATTCAAAAGTTGTCCAAAATGACAAAATCCTGTCCAAAACAACTCAAAACTGAACCAAAATGCATCTAAAATGACAAAAACATCTTCAAAACTTGGCTAACATGACAAAACTGTGTCTATAATGACTTGGACTGATAGGAATGATGTGACGCTCGTCTAAAACAACAGTGTTTTGCTGTTTCTTCGACTCTGGACTTATTGCCTGGTGCAGTTCTTTAAACGACACCCAGCGAGTGCAGCGTTCTGTGGCTTTAAGCGAGGCCTCAGTCCTGAGTCATGGTGAGGAAACGTGGAGGGAGGAGCTGCACATCTATTATTGAAGAGTGTTTATGGACGGAGGGAGGAGGAGGGAGGAGGAGGGAGGAGGCATCAGAACAATGAGATGCTGCTGCTGCTGCTGCTGAGGGGGAGGCAGGGATTCCCTCTTTGTCTCCCAGCAGATGGGTGAGGAGACGAGGAGAAGGAGGCAGCTTAAGTGGATTAACTCTTATTACCCACCAGGGGACGAGCTGAGAGCTGCAGGGACACAAGACAGAAAGAAAGAGTGTTAAATAGATAAATACAAAGAAGGATTTCCTCCTGCTTTGTCTCCTCCCGCCCTAAAAGCTTTGTGTGTTGGACAGCTGCAGCCATATGTTGTGTTGGTGTGTGTTAGTGTAACGAGCACCCGCCTGGATATAATCGATCACAGAGACGTTTCACCGACATGTATGTGAGGCCGTGTGTTAGCAGCTGATTAGTGCTGCCAGCAAATAGACCCTGATGTTATTAATCGCTGTGGGCAGGTGTTTGTCTTTGTGTGTGTTTGTCTTTGTGCGTCTGCGAGTGTTGAGGCAGGAAGCTTTTATCCTGATTGACGGAGCAGCACTCGGCTTTTAAAAGCCACAGACAGAGCAGCAACATTCAGTCCATATCATACAGTATACAGTCCAACACGATGATGAACAAGCTAAAACCACTGCAGACAATATTTTAGAGGATAAAGTTTCATTATCTTAGTGTATTTTAAATTGTGAACCTGTGTACAGCACTAGTAGGTGAAAACACAAAGTTACACTGCAGAAAAATGGGTGGAAATTTAGATTTTAGACAAGAAATAGTCAAATAATATATGCCAGCCACTACTAGCCTTAACAAGATATGTTAGTTGCTATGTTAGCTTGAGCAAAATAATATTAGCAGCTACATTACCAGAAACATGACAATCCTAGCAGCTACAATGGCCAAAACAAGGTCACATTAGCACTACATTAGCCTGAATTTGCTAATATTAGCTTTTGAGAATGAATATCAAATAACACATATTCACTACACACAGCCTAAACAAGATCACATTAGCAGCTACATTAGCCTAAATGAGATCATTGATTGATCTCATTTAGGCTAATTCTTTAGGCTAGTTTATGCTAATGTGGGGCCTAAATTTTTTAGCCCCCACATTAGCATGAACATAATAATGTTAGTGACAACATTGGCCTAAATGAGATGGTTTTCATTGCTATGTGAACCTGAACAAGATAATGGTGGCCACATTACCATAATCAGTACACCACATTAGCAAAAACATAATAATGCCTTGTTAGCCACTACATTAACTTAGGTAAGGTTTGCACAAGATCATGTTAGCGGCTACATTAACATAATGTCAGTGGCAAGCCTAAATGAGATAATGTTAGCAATTACATAAGCCTGAACAAGACAATATTAGCTGCAATGTTAGCCTAAACATGGTCATTTTAGCCACTACATCAGTGTAAACAAAGACTGTTAGTGACAACATTAGCCTAAACAAGATAATGTTAGCTGCTAAATCAGTCAGAACAAGATAATGGTAGCCACTACATTTGCATAAGCACAATACTGTCTTGTTTAGGCTAATTATGCCCAAAGTGGCAACATTAGCCTAAACAAGGCAATGTTAGCCATTTCATTAGCCTAAACAAAATAATGTCAGTGGTAACACAACCCTAACACGATAATGTTAGATGTTACGTTTGTCTAAACAAGATCATGTTAGTTGCTATGCTAACGAAGCAAAAATGATATTAGCGGCTGCACTAACTTAACATGTCAGGGACAGCATTAGCCTAAACAAGATAATGTTAGCTGCTAAATCAGTCAGAACAAGATAATGGTAGCCACTACATTAGCATAAACACAGTACTGTCTTTTTTAGGCTAATTATGCCCAAAGTGGCAACATTAGCCTAAACAAGGCAATCTTAGCCATTTCATTAGCCTAAACAAGGTAATGTTAGCTGTTACATTAACTTAAACAACATAATATCAGTGGCAACAAGATATTGTTAGCTGCATAAACAAAATAATATCATTGGCAGTATTAGCCTTAACAAGATAATGTTAGAGGTAACCTTAACCTTAGTCTAGATCATGTTAGTTGCTATGCTAACCAAGCAAAAATGATGTTAGCAGCTACAACTTAAACAACATAATGTCAGTGGCAACACTGGCCTGAACAAGATAATGTTAGATGCTACGCTAGTCTAAACCAGATAAAATTAGCTGCTGCATTAACCTGAAAAAGATAAAGTTAGCTGCTATATTAGCATAAACCTAGCTGCTTGGCCAAAACAAAATGACATTAGCGCTACATTAGCCTGAATCTGCTAATATTCGCGTTTGTGAATGTCACAGAGTGTCGAAGTAGCCTTTAAGATGGAGTTCTGGTCCACCTGAGTACGATTTCTGTTTGGCTCTACACAAACAAATAATGTATTGCTACCTGAACTGAGCTTTGAGGACTGGTTTGCAAAGATTGAGGCATTTAGTGCAAGTTAGAGACAGTTATCCTCCCAGTTTCATCACCACTGTTCCTCAGTTTTCTTCCTCAGCAGTGATAATCGTAGATAAATGATGTTTAATAGTTCTTAAATGATCTCTAATTAGCTGCTATTATCGACCTGAACACTGGATTTACTTGACAGGCTCACTGCTGTATTATTGTGGTGCCTTCCCTGATTCCCAGTTTCCTCTTGAACATGTAGAGATGCAGGATGAGAAGTTGAATATTTCCCCTTCAGTCAACAAACAGTTCACCTGGTTATGCTCGACCAATCACACGCTGTCAGACTCCTGGAGATCAGCGGTGATCCTGACCTTGAGTAATTATTCACCAGAGGCAGAGTTTAAAGCCTCCCTTCGCCTGGCTGAGCTGTCAGACAGCAGATAAGAATCCTCAGCTACTGGGTCGTCTTCATCTCTTATTGATTCCTTTGTCTCGCTCGCTGTAAAGCAGAACAGTATCGCACAGAATGATTTCATGTTCGCCGTGTTGAAGCCGTTTTCACCTAATTGATTATCTAATGGGCAGAAAATGACAAATTGGGTCATTGATTTGTCATTTCAGTCATTCGGGAGACTCATGAGGTGTCGCTGCTCTTCTCTGCTTCTTGTTTTGATTCTTAAATTTAGATATTTGTACTGTTTCCCAGATAAAACCTAAAGACATCCTAAAGAGGTTGGAGGATTGCAGGAAGTTTAAGTGACTTAATTTTTAATTTCTGTTTGGTTTGACTAGTTGTCTACTATTAAATTATTTGCCAACTGTTGAACATTTATTAAAAAAGCTAAATAATACATATTACTAGCACAACGTTAAGCTAAACAAGTTAATTTTCGTCACTCTGAACAATATTAGCTTCTACATTAGCATGAACAAGATAATATTAGCTGCTACATTAGCCTGAACAAGCTAATGTTAGCTGCCACATTAGCCCAAATAAGATCACTTTAGCTACCATGTCATTCTGAAAAAGATGTTAGCCGCTACATTAGCCTGAACAAGCTAATGTTAGTTGCTCTGTGAGCTGAAGCAAGATTATTTTAGCTGTTACATCAGTCTGAAAATAATAACGTTAGCCACTATATTAGCATAAAGAAAATTTTGTTAGCGGCAACATTAGCAATAATAACAACAATTAGTATTTGCTGCTACAATAGCATAAAAACCCACCACATTAGCCTGAATGACATAATTTTAGCTGCAACATTACCATAAAAAAGATAATGTTAGCAGCTACATTAGCTTGAACAAAATGATAACAGTTACTACCTTAGCTGGAACAAGATCATTTTAGCTGCTGCAGCAGTCTGAACAATATAATGTTAGCAGCTACATTAGCGTGAACAACATGCTGTTAGTGACAACATTAACATTGTTTGCTGCTACACTATCCTGATCAAGATAATGTTAGTTGCTGCGTTAGCCGAAACAAGATTATTTTAGCTGCTGCAACAGTCTGAAACCAATAATGTTAGCAATACATTAGCATAAACAATAATGTTTGTGGCAGCAATAACAAGCTAATGTTTGCTGCCACATTAACCTGATCAATATAATGTTAGTCTCTATGTTAGCCGAAACAATATTTTAGCTGTTGCAACAGTCTGAAACCAATAATGTTAGCCAATACATTAGCATAAAAAATAATGTTAGTGGCAACATTAGCGTAAACAAGATTTCCCGCCACTTTAGCTTGAACAAGATATTGTTAGCTGCTACATTAGCTTGAACAAGATATTGTTAGCTGCTGCATTATCCTGAACAAGATATTGTTAGCTGCTACATTAGCTTGAACAAGATAATATTTGCTGCTACCTTAGCCCTAACAACATCATTTTAACGAGACAATGTGAGCTGCTATATTAGCATAACCAAATTGATTTGCACATTAGCAGGAATGCTAAAATGGAAGTAAAGGCTGTTTATTCAAATGCTAAAGTTCAATAATAAAGATTTCATCCCTTAAAATTGATGAAAAACTTTAAGCTTGAACTCGGCTGTACTCAAACACATTACATTATTAAGTAGGAGTTGTAGTTTTGCTAAAATTATCTTTATTTGTGTAGCAAAAAGCACATAAAACATAACTTAACAACACAGTAAAGGAATGAAACAGGCCAAATTAAAACAGCAAATGACAAAACCCACAAACAAATAGTCTCTTCCAGGTGTTGTGTGCCCACAGTAGTCGTGTGATTTACGTCTACTCCATTAGCGCTGCTCATCAGTTCTCTGCAGTCAGTAATTAGTAGCTCTCCTGTTCCACACTGCAGTAAAACTCTTTATTGGCTGCTCTTTGTAAACAAGGAAACCACTGTGTGTTCACATGTGTGTGCTGCTGCAGGAAAAGCATGTGGTCTTAGTAAAATGCGATCGCAACGGATGGAAGCATGGAGGGATTTTCTCGTCTGACTGGTTCTGTGAGCGTCGTTCTGGACTGAAGCTGACAGACGAGTGAAATACTGCTGCAATAAACATATCTGTGGCTAATTTTTAGGGTCTTTATGACACTGTTCATATGAAGGATCAGTGGTGTGAAAACATCTGTATGAGTTGTGAGTGCAGTAAAATGCCTTCAGATTCAGCTGATGGGGGCGAAACTTGGCGACACAGAGGAGATTTCAATCATGTTTTTTCAGCCCTCCACCTCAGATATGCTTTTATTTTCCTCCCTACGAAGGCCGTGTACCAGCTTGTGCTTTACGGTAGTAGATTTACGGTTATTTTCTCCCATCCCTTGAAGGTCCCGGACGCTGAATTTACAGTAAAAATTTCCTCTTGCATGTCTGACAGATCCAGAGGACTCAGAGGGAAACCGAGTCTGTTTCCACTGCAGCATGAAGCTCTTTCTGTTGAGCAACACCAGGAAGTGTCTCTTCTGTTCTTGTTTTCTTGTTGTTGAGCTGGAGAGGATCCGCAGAAAAAAGCGAGGAAGAGGAAAATGCTTTTAAAATCATGGTTGCTTTGCTGTTTTTTTGCATAGTTATTCATGCGGTAGTCTTGCCTCCTTGTCTAGATCCTGTTTTCTACCTTGTTGACGCGTCAGTAAGGCGTTTTTGTGCAGCGAAAAAGCAGAAAAAACACCTTGGCTGAGTATTTCCACCTTAAAACTGCAGATGATGCTCAGAAACACAGATTCAGACATTAAGGGGTTTCATATGTGACTAGAAAAACCCTCAGAGAGCGCAGACCTCCACCAAGCAGCTTCAGTCCACCACCAACACAATCTACCAATGACTAAGTATCCTTAAAGTAAAAACAATCCTGGATCCAGACGGTGATCCGGATCAGTCCCACAATGTCATAATTTGTTCTTTGTCCGATTTCACATATTTCCTGAACATGTCATCCAAATCTGTCCATGAGTTTTTGAGTTATTTTGAACACAAACAAACAAACAAAGAAACAAACAAACCAACGCCGGCAAAAACATAACCTCATTGGAGGAGGTAATAAACTTATAACTTGCACATCCAAGACATGAAATAAAAATAAATAAATGTAATAATTTATACTTTTTTAGTCCCCTTGGGGAAAATCTGTTCTCTGCATTTGACCCATCCATACCAGGAGCAGTGGGCTGCTGGAGAAGCACCCAGGTGTTAAGGGCCTCGCTCCGGGGCCTGCAGTGGTGGTGCCTTGGCCTCTTGCCAGTCAGGGGACGCGAACCGGCGACCCACCGGTTACAAGTGCGCTTCACCAGCCACTAGGTCACCACTGCAATATGTGTCTCTCATACACAGAGACAAGCATTTGGAGGTTAAACGAGGATTTTGTGTCTGAGTTGAGTCATTTTGCATCTCTTTGCTGCCATTTTTTGTCTTTTTAAGTCCCATTTTGGTCATTTTCTGTCTCTTTGTGGTCATTTTCTGTCCCATCTTAATTGTTTTGCATCTTTTTGTAACCTCTCTTTCTGTTTTAGGTCACTTTGTGTCTCATATTTAGTTGAAATTTTGTCCAAAACGCAGCCACACTGATGGATTTACTTTGGAGGGACCTTGTGGTGCCGCTAGCCCCGCCGCTAGCGCTAAATCGCTAGCGTTCGGCTGCTTTTCGGGACGTTTTTGGGGAGATTTTAAGGTTTTCTGTTACTTTAGCTTTGCTTTTTGGTTTCCTTATGTTTCCTTAGGGTGGGGGGCTTCTGCCTGGAGCTGTCATTTCATTTCCGGGGTGTTTTTTGAGGTTTTGTTGGTGTTTTCTGCCGTACATTAGTGTAGCGGAGCATTCATTTTTTGAGGGATTTTTATTTCATTACCAGAGTTAAAAATAATTTAGCATAATAACATCATTACACATACATTTTAATTTTAATTTCCATTTACAAATACATCTAATTAAATGGAATAACGGATAATGGATGATGAATTAGGGCCCGTTTTTCGCTTGTGAAAAACTACAAGTTCACTAGGTCAAAAAGAGCGTTAATCTCGTGATAAAAAAATTGACGCCGTTAAGAAAATTGATTTGCGTTAACAACACGACATTTTTGACAGCACTAGTTATTGGTATTTTTTCAAACAAAACATCCCATCTTTGTTTTTGCTGGTTGTGTTACGGGACCCGCATCATGTTTCTTTACATCTTCTTGTGCGTTTTCTGCACCCCCCGCTCCACCCCGAGCTCCTCCTGCAAACTCATATACGATGTTAGCTGCTACGTTAGCCGAAACCAAACAGGAAGTTAGTTTTTACCCATGTTGTCTAATTTTTTTCCCACTTGTGGATGTTCATGGGTCGCCAGAAGACATGGATTAATCCTGGTAGACTGCCGACTCTCCTCCTCGATGAAAGCAAATCGACCGGTTTACGGAGACGCTGCAGACGTTGCGGTGTGTGTGTGTGTGTGTGTGTTCACGCTGCTATAGTAAGACACGTTAAATAAACAGGATTCAACAATTACTCAGTGAGAAATGAAGGTTTGCAGTAATGGAGGCTGATTTTCTTTTTTATCTTTTGGCTGTAAATGTTTGTCATGTCGCGGTCTGGAGTGACTCATGTAGTTCGGCTGAAGGAAACCCAGAACTCCCACCCAAAGCTGGTGTTTATACACAGCATCAGCACACGCCATAAATCCTGAGCTGTACCTTTAACACCGACTCACCGGTTGGATGTTTTATTAACTCGCTGACTGACTTTAACCGGCTGGTTTTGTGTCCTCGGTGTAACTTCAGCTCAGCTTAAAACTTTGAGCCTCTCAGACGGATGGAGATTTGTTGCCGTGGTTTTGGCCTGACTCATCGTGTGTGTGTGTGTGTGTGTGTGTGTGTGTCATAGCTGGTCGGAAAACACTCCAGTCCAACCGCAAGTGGGTCTCTGCAGGAGAGTCGCGCGCTTGCAGTTGTGCGTTTGCATCCAAAAACCCAGGATTTCATTCATTTTCGGAGTTCTGTTCATAGTTTCCGCTGAATGGAGGCAGCAGCTGGGACCGATTCACGGCTCGCCTCCTTTTTATTCCGTTTGTTGTCTTCGTTTTCATCTTCCTACACCGTTTGCCGGCGTTCCTGCCCTCTCCTGGCGCTCTTTTAAGGTTTCTGTCTTTGAAGCGAGCGCTAATTAAACCTCATTCATCCTCAGAGGAACATTTGTGTCAGGCTGTAATTGAGCGAACAGAACCTGGCTTACTGTAGAGTATTTATAGAACAGAGAGAATGAGAGTGGAAACATTAATCCTTAATATTCCTCAGTTCGGCCTACAAGTGTCATCTGATCTTTGGGCTTTGCATCAGCGATCTGAGAGTCTGCTGCTTGTGATGCTCGTCCAGAATTCATGATAGGACTGAAACGGTTTTGCTGGACAGTTTGGACGGAGCAGGCCGGCGTGTGATCGAGCCGCCTGCTGACAGGAAGAGCTGCCAAACTCTCGTCGCTTTAACTGGCTGAAGCCGATGCACTGAGATCCAGTCTGTTGTGTCCGGTGCTCATCGCCACCCCGAAGGTTCTAGCTGCACAACATCTCTCAAATTCACTTCAGCGGGTTTCTAAAGACGCAATAAAACCCTGAAAACACAGCTTTGGGAGCCAAGGCTGGAAATACAGGAGCTTTAAGTATTTATAGTGACACTAAATCCCAAAAATACTGTATAACACTGCACATTATAGTGTCTGATCATTTGTTCTTGTCCATTAAATATAGGTTTTATTGTCTTTAATATGACATTTGTGTCTGTTTAATTTTCAGGCAGCTCTATATAATTAATTTATGACTAGTATCCAGGTCAAAAACACAATTTGTTGGTTCATGTTAATAATATTTAATCAGTAATTCAGTTATCCAGCTTTCTGTGTTTGTTACTGCAATCCTGTATGTGATTTATTGTGTTTTTTGGGGTGTAAAATGCCACTGAAAGTCCACGATTTGCATATAAATCCATCAAATAATCACTCCTTTATTCACAAGATAGCTGCTACACAAACACACAATGCGCTAACAGGCACATTGTTATGTTTTGATGGTAGCTGCTAATGCTATAATCATGTCATGAGCTATCGCTGTTAGCCATAACAAGATTAGCTGCTGCATTAGCTTAAAAAAACTGTAATGGTACTAAGTGCATTAGCTTAAAGAAAATACCATTAGCAGCTTCATTAGTCCAAACAAGATAATATTAACGGCTACTTCAAACAAGATAATGTCAGCTATTACATTAGCCTAAGTGACAGAATGTTAGCTGCTATGTTAGCTGAAACAAAACTGTGTTAGCCAGTATGTTAGGCTAAACAAGACAACCTCAGTCACTACACTTGCCATGTTCGCCAGTTTGTGAGCCTAAACAAACTATTAGCCACTGTGTTAGCTTAAACAAGACAGTGCTAGCGACTATGTTTGTCGAAGATGGTAGCATTATGCTAGTTTCAACTTAACCAAAATATTGTTAGCCACCATGTTGGCCTTAAACAACATCTTGTGAACAGTTATGTGAGCCTAAATAAGCTAATGCTAGTCACTATGTTAACTTAAAGAAGATAATGTTAGACAACATGTTAGCCTAAGGAAACTAATTTGAGCCATTTTTATCTTAAGCAAGATAATGCTAGTTTTTTAGTTATTACACTAGCCTGAATTAAATAATGTTAGTTGCTGTTTAAGCCCTTTATTTCCCCATAAAAGATTATTTTAGCTACTGTGTTAGCCAAAACAACATAATGATAGCTGTTAAATTAGCCTGAACAAGATAACAGTAGCCACTTTGTTAGCATTAACAAGCTAATGTTATGCTAGCTTGAAAAAAATAGCATTCGAAACTGCATTAACTTTATTAAGATAATCTTAGCTGCTATGTTAGCCTAAGCAAGATAATGTTAGCGCCCGTGTTTCCCTGAAAAGACAAGAGTGGCCATTATGTTAGCATAAACAAGATATGTTAAGAATTGCTTTTTGTGTTGACTCTGTAATGAAGTTTCAGTTCTTTTAACGTCCCTAGTGACTCTTTTCTGTAGCTGTTGTCGACACAGTCATAGATCTCTTCTATATTTTCTATAACATGGCAGATGTTTTATGAATTCATTGATTATTCAACCAGAAGGGCTCCATGTCCTTGTAGGTTTTGGCTCCAGCTGTCTTATTGTGAACACGCTAAAGAGAAACAGAACCTGATTTAACCTCCTGCTTCGGGCTCCACCCCATCCTTCCATCCTTTATTGATCACTGATTAATCACCAGAGCTGACTGACATATAATCTAATTATTTGATTATGAATGCGGGTGTTGCAGTGAATGCGGCGCCTCTTATTGCCAAACTGTCACCATGTTCTTCGCACACACACACACACACACACCGACACACACATTCCTGGTCCGACCGCTCGCTCTGAGTTTTTCCTCTGTTCAGACAGCTGCTGTCTGGAGACTGAAAGCTGATCCAGAGCTGAGGCAGTTTCATCTGATAGCTCCAACACGTGTTCCATGTTTTAACATTCGGTTCCTCCTCGTCTCCTCGGGAACGTCCCCCTGGCTTCCTCTCGACCTCTGACCTCTACGGTTAATCATGTTCATGTGTGCGGCGAATGCTTCAGATTAGTTTCCTGGTTGTTTTTCTGTTTCTGTTACAGCACACTCACACCCAGCTTCTTTACAAACACCGTATGTGAGATTATCTGGCAGGAATCTCTTCATGACCGGCCGATGTTTGCTTCTTTTTCCCCTGAATCTTAAAAACCTTCAGCCTCAGCCAGAACCTCCAGATGCACTCGGTTTCACGCCGTCCTGTTGTGCATCACAGCTGCAGTGGATGTGACGGTGAGCATGTGTTGAGTTTACCTGAGCAGCAGTGCAGGAAAGCAGCTGCAGGTGCTGCTAGTTCTCATGTATCTGACCCACCTGCTGGCCGTGTGAGACGCTGTTGTTGTCATTTATACAACGAAATCCAGAAAAATGGTGTTTCATCCGTCTCCAAACAGGTTACCGAGGCTAAATACCGTCGTCTTTCTATGCACATAATTTGGGCGTTATTTGTCCAGGTTGTAGCGGTTAAAGTCTCACAGTATTTTATTAATTATTAATTATTGAAATTTACTTTTTCCATCAATCAGATCTTATTCAGGCAGTTTTTGTTGGGCGGAAATAGTGTTAAGAATCTCGTAAAAATTTATAAAAAATAAAATAAAAATAAATAGCAAACTAAATGTCAAAAAAATATAAAAAAAAAATACACATAAAAAACAAAAAAGTTTAAAAAAAAAAAAGAAATAAAATAAAACAAGAATATACAGGTGAACACAGAAAAGGCATTTATGAAATTAATTTTTTTTTATAATTACAAATATTTTCTTGTTTTTAATTATAAATTAATTTTTCATTTATTGTTTTATTTTTTCTGAATTTTTCATTTTTATTTTTTTCATTTTTATCATTTATTTTTATCATGTATAAAAGTGTATTTTATTTATTATTTGTTCATTTTATCACAATATCATAATATATATGTATATATATGTGTGTGAATATATACATTTTATTTGTTCTTTTGTTGTTTTTGTATTTTTCACATATTTTTTCTAGTTGTTTTTTGTTGTTTAATTATTGTTTTTATTTTGTCTTCTGTTTATTTATTTATTTTTTGTTTATTTTCTTTTTAAGATTGTTATTTTTTATGCATACATATATATTTTTATCATTTTTTTTCTATTTTCTTTTGGTTGATTAGCGCTGGATGGATTGAAGACACATGTTTCTGTGTTGGTTCCAAATATAAAACTTGCGCTGTCTGGAGAGCTGTAAACCGTAAACACAATGTGAGGATTGAAAATAGCATTTATGGCCGAAGAGGATCCGATTGTGTGAAGACGTCCCTTCCTTGCACGCGGTACAAAAGAGGCTAATAAAGTTCTGTTGATGTTCACAGCAGAAAGCAGAAACAAACGGAGCTTCTCCTTTTAGCTGTTATGTGGAAAACCCCACCGTTTGGTTGTGAGGCCGGCGTTGTTGTGATGAAGTGCACCAGAGGAAATGTGGCGCTGCGTCTGGACAGAGATGCTGCTGTCGGACCGTGAAGCTGTAAACAGGCTGAACTCCATTAGTTCCCTTCAGAGCGTCTCTGGCTGTTGTTTTCCTCCAGTCCGACCAGTTTGATCCCAGATTGAGGCCTGGATGTGCTGAGTCAGCAGCCTCCAGATGGCGTCTCTCCATGAGGCTGGAACGCTGCGCCGATGATGTCATCACCCCCAGACAGAGGCTGTGATCTGATTGGCTCCTCCTGAATGAGTCAGATGGTGTCGATGGATCAGAGAAATGTAATACCGTTTATTATTTACAAGCAGCGCAGTGCACACTGTAAAAAATGAGTCACTTTTAACTGTCATTTTTACTGCTGTTTTCCCTGTTTTGTTAAATTGCAGATAATAAAAAGTAAAATCACATAAAACAGTATTAATCTGAATATTAACTGTAAAAAAACACCAAAACTGTAAATAATCTACCCAAAAAATTCAGTATTTTTACTAATTTGTTCTTCCTTTGTGTGTAAAATGACACTTTTTTCCCCCTGTATTTTAAATCAACAAAGAAAATCATAATTTAACAGATACTGGAAAAAATATATATATTAAGGAATGAAAAACGGTAAATAAGTTTATTAACTTACTTCACAATTTTTCTCTACTTTATTAAACTATGCATAATATCTTGCAGAAGCACAGAAAGAAAAGTTAGATGTTGGCTAAAAAGAACTGTAAATGATATCTGGTAATTTATTGTTTTTTCTTTACAACATTTGATCGTAATATTAGACACTCTCACTGCATTTAAATGGGCTAAAATATTCTTATTCTATAGATACCGATAAATGAATAATTGAACAGTAAATAATAAAAAGTAAATAATAAAAAAAATATTACATGTTGACTGCTAAAAAAAAGTAATCAAAAAACAGGGGAAACTACATAATATCCACATAAATAATCAGTATTTTTATGAATAATAATTTGTCCTTTCACAATGTGTGACTATAAAATTACCCAGTTTCACTACATTTAAATCAGCTAAATATGTTGGTATTTTACAAACATTTGCTGATATTTAAAAAAAAAAACTTATATTAATTATTTAAAAATAGACATTGTTAAAAAAAAAAATTTCCCCACAGAAAATATTTACTAAAATCACGGACAAAAATATTAATTTAAATGTTTAACTTGTGTGATAATGAAATTACACTGTTAAACTACTTAAATCTGCTAAAAATATAATTATTTTGCAAATATTTGCATTTATGTGAAATAAAAAGTGTTTATATTTCGGGTTTCAAAATGCAAAATATATTTTAAACTGTTCTTTCACATTTTTTCCTGTTTAGTGAAATTACAGCAACATAGGAAAAAATGGGGGAAAATAAAATAACAATATAAAAAATATTAATTTTCATTGTAAAAACAACAAAATGGGCAAAACTGTTCAATAAATTAAGTCCATTTCAAAAGTCTGTTTGTTAAAAATAGTAAAAATATGATTATTTCACAGATATCTGCTGTTATTTGCAGTTTTTGAACGTTACAATATTCCACTCTTTGGATTTCTTCTTTTTTGCAGTGTTTTTCTGCAGTAAATCCTCCTTGGTGAGTCTGTAAACACTTTTCATTCAGAATAATTCAGTTTGTTTCATCCGCAGCCTCAGAAATGACCAACGTGGTGAAGTCGGGTTTCATTGCAGTCCTGTTATTTTTAGCTCTGCTAAAGCTCTAATAAACTGCTTCGTCCAAATATCCAAGGTCTTCCTCAGTTTCCTGAGGAGGTGAGAGGATTTGGTTGTTATGGCCTCCAGCCAGCATGTGTGAGAGCAGCAGCCTTGAGTGTTTAATAGGAGGAAAGGCGTATTGTTATCGCTGTGGAAACAACAGGAGACTCTGTTCTACCGTCAGTCAGCTGCACAGGAGTTACACTGAGTCAGCCAGACTCACAGGCTCTATTAATTGCATTAAAGTGTTGTTTTTAAATTATTATTTTGCACTTAATGAGCAGAAGTAGCTTCCCCGTGGAGAAAGCATCGTCTGCTGACAGTCTGAAGCCTGAGAGCTCGAACCAGCTGAGTGTGAGGCAGCAGTGTGTGGTTTGTGTTGGAGAGTGATGGATGTGGTTTTCCTCTGCAGGGAAACTGGAGCTCAGGCCATTAAAGTGTGTGTGTGTGCGATAGGAAATGTATTCACCCCGCAGTGCTGAAGAATATATGCAGGTAATATGTTGAAATAATGAGACAAACATGAATTATTCATGTTCAGTGTGGCGCTGTCAGTGAGCCGAGGCTGCAGCGGTGACATTATGGTGACATTATACAGTATATTCACTACTACTGCTGTAAACTCTGCTCTGTTTTAGGTCAGTTTATTCTCCTATTACTCTACTTTTCAGAGCTCCTAACACAGTCCCCTAAGAATTACACTCCTAAACTGCATTTAAAACAAGTGGATTTTCTCAGGAGGACGAAAAATTATGTGGGGGTTAACAGTCAACAGAGTGAGGCTCACATCCCAGGTTGGACCATTATTCTTCTATTTAAGTTTAGTTTTAAGAAAATATCACAGTTTGGGTTAAAATACAACCTGTCAGCAACATGTTTGAAGCTTCTCCATTTTCTGGGTTACCACTGGTGATCAACAAGGTCTTTTTTTGCATCTGATTCCGACTAGAGATGCAAATTTTAAACTGTTTTCTTAACCAATAGTCGATAATCAATCAATCATCAGGCTCGCTCCTGTTCTCTTAGCCACTGTCAGCTCAAACATGTTACTGCTAGCTATTACATTTGCCTAAACAGGAAAACATTAGCGGCTATGTGAGGCCAAACAGAAAAACAATAGCTGCTAAACTAGCTTAAATGGGATGATAGCAGCTGCTACGTTATTCTAAACAAGCTGCTATTTAGCTGCTATTTCAGCCTAAATAAACTAACTTCAACCACTATTAGCGTTAACAAGATGTTTGCTATAACGTTAGCCTAAATCGGATAACATTAGCTACAATATTTGCCTAAACAAGATAACATTAGCCACTATATTAGTCTAATCAAGATAACATTAGCTGCTAAACTAGCTTAAATGGGATGATAGCAGCTGCTACAATAATCTAAACAAAATAATATTAGCTGCTATTTCAGCCTGAACAAACTAACTTCAATCACTATTAGCTTAAACAAGATGATGCTCGCTATAACATTAGCCTAAATCAGATAACATTAGCCGCTATATTAGTCCAATCAAGAAAACATTAGCTGCTAAACTAGCTTAAATAAGATGATATTAGTCACAACAATATTCTAAGTAACACAATATTAGCGGCTATTTCAGCCTAAACAAACTAGCTTCATCAACTGTTAGCTTAAACGATATAATGTTAGCTATTACATTAGCCCAAATAAGACACCATTAGCTGCTATATTTGTCTAAACAAGATAACATTAGCTGCTAAAATAGCTTAAACAAGATGATATTAGTCACAATACTTTCAGTCTAATTTCAGTCTAAACAAACTAACTTCATCCACTGTTAACTTAAACAATATAATTTTAGATATTTCATGAGCTTGAACAAGATAATGTCTGCTATTGCATTAGCCAAACAAAGTAATAATAGTCTCTATGTTGTTGCTGTTGCATAATGCTGTTGTGTTTGCTAACATGATGGCTAACAATATTCAGCCCAGCAATATGTTTTTTAAACTAACACAATGGCTAATATTATTTTGTTTGGGCTAATGTAGCAGCAGCTAATGTTATTTAGTTTAGGCTAACATAGCTAACGTTATCTTAGTGGGAAACTCTTGTTCAAGCTAACACTTTAGTAACAGTAGCTTGTTTAGGCTGATGTTGCAGCTAAAATGATCTTGTTTGAGCCAACGTGAGGGTGAACATGGTGTTGTTTCTGCTAACACAATGGCTAATAGTCGAGCACAAACTTTTCTTGACGAACACAGTGGCCAAAATTATTTTGTCAGGGTTAATGTAGCTAGCACCATCTTGTTTAAACTGACGCACAGGTTATTATTACCTTGTTTAAGTAAATGTAGTGATTAATGTTATCTTGTTTAGGCTAACAGAGCAGCTAATGTTACCCCAGTAGCAAACACTTTTTCAATCCAACACTGTGGTAACGTTAGCTTGTTTAGTCTAATGTGGTAGTAAACTTGATGTTGTTTCTACAAAAATGATGGCTAACACAACTTGCTTAAGCTAATACAGAGCCTAGCACTAACCTTTTTAGACTAACACGGCGGCTAGTGTTATTTTGTTTGGGCTAATGTAGCAGCTAGTGCCATTTTGTTTCAACCAACACAGAGATGAATATTATCTTGTTTAAGTAAATATAGTGACTAATGTTTTCTTTTTTTAGGCTAACATAGGAGATATTGTTGTCCAATTTGGACTAACCTGGCCGCTGATGTTAGCTTAGTAGCAAATTCTTTTTCAAGCTAACACTGTGGTAACATTAGCTTGTTTAGGCTGAAGTTACTGCTAAAATGATCTTCTTTGGGCCAACGCAGTGGTGAACATGATGTTGTTTCTGCTAGCATCATGGCTAACAACATCTCTAACACAGACACTAGTGCTACGTTTTTTAGACCAACACAGTGGCTAATATTATTTTTTTTGGGCTAATGTAGCAGCTCGCATCATTTTGTTTAAACCAACACAGAGACTAATATTGTTGAAGTAAATATAGTGACTAATGCTATCTTTTTTAGGCTAACATAGCAGCTATTGTTGTCCAATTTGGACTAACCTGGCCGCTAATGTTATCCTAGTAGCAAATTCTTTTTCAAGCTAACACTGTGGTAACATTAGCTTGTTTAGGCTGAAGTTACTGCTAAAATGATCTTCTTTGGGCCAACGCAGTGGTGAACATGATGTTGTTTCTGCTAGCATCATGGCTAACAACATCTCGCTTAAACTAACATAAACCCTAGTGCTACGTTTTTTAGACCAACACCGTGGCTAATGTTATTTTGTTTGGGCTAATGTAGCAGCTGGCACTATCTTGTTTAAACTGAAGATGTGGCTACTGTTGTCTTGTTTTGCTGCTGATATAGAACTTTCCTTCTGATTAAAGTACCACCAGGGACTGACAAGAGAATATCGACCAACTAATCCACTGGAACACCTGGAAACTTAGCTGAGTCGAGCTTTAGCATGTAATGGAAATCACCTGGATGTTGAAAACAGGTGTAAATGCTGTTAAAGTCATTGCTTCTGACATTTTCCACGTGCCTTGTTACCATTTTAACTCATCACCAACAGCTTAATTTGCTCAGACATTTCCGCTGTTTGGAAATTCAATGCCGAGAGCTCAATTAGGACCCAAACTCAAATGCAGGAAATGGTCCAAACAGCTGATGCAACCCGACCCTGACAGTTAGCACACATGCTAACGTGACAAACGCTGACCCAACGTCACTGATCGGCGACTTACTGCGCCGCCGAGGCTTCTGGGAGTTAAGCTTCAATCAGTGCCACTTAGAACCACATGGGAGTCAGATATGATAGATCTCCGTGGCAACAGACGTCAGCCGGTCGTCGGGGGCAGCTGTTGCTAGGGGTGCAGACAGCCTCACCTGTTGCCGGGCGGAGAGTCGCACACATGACCTGGTGAATGTGACACATGCTGTGGCCTTTAACACACACACACGGCAGGTTGGTTATTCAGAAATACATGGACCCCACACACACACTCACACACACACACACTCACACACACACTCTCCATCGGCCTGTCCGACCTTTTCTGGCTGCAGCTGCTCATCGGGGAAATGAGGCTCTTTGCTGCTCATATTGGTTCTGATTTATACGTCTGCTGGCCGTCTGAGCTGCCTCAGTGTCACCTTCACTGTCTGCTGGAAAACTCAGCGCTCACTGTCGCTACGTGAACAGAACTTAAAGAATCTCTCTCCTGCGTCTCCGTGATGCTGCTGTGATTCAGCTCTTTGATGCTGATGCAGCACGTCGACCTCCAACATCCACACGTCTGGAAACCAGCTGCACTGTAAAAAATTTAACAGCTGTAATTTATTTCACAGATTTTCCCTGTTTTAGATTATTTAAAATCAGCAAAAAATACCATTATTTTACAGATACTTGACGTTATTTGAAAGAAATTGATCTAATAATAATACAGAGTATAATCCCATAAAAGGTATTAAATCATTTAAATATTTTACAGATATTTTATCAGGTATATCAAGGATTAAACAATACATATTAACCATTAAAAAACAAGCCACAGCTGTAAATAGCAAATTAATATTTTTATAAATGCTAATTTGTTCTTTACAACATAAGACCATATTTTTTTTTTAGATTTACTGTATTCAAATCAGTAAAAATATAATTATTTTACGTATAGTTGCTGTTATTTGAAAGAAAAATAATGTAAATTAATTATATATACTAAGGGTTGAGAGTTATTGTACAGATCATCCCTGGTTTGATGATAAATTGTCAAATATCACTGAAAAAACTGCATTTATTTACATGTTAACTGCAAAAATCAAGCTAAAAATGTAAATAATGTCCTCATAAAAACTCTGTAGTTTTACAAATAGTAATTAATTCTTTCACAGTCTTTGACCATAAAATTACAAAATTTGTTACTTTATTTAAATCAACTAAAAACATCATTATTTTACAGATATTTGATGTAATTTGAAAGAAAAAGTATGTATATTAAGGATGGAAAAAATACTAAATCATTTTTTAAACTGTTATTTCACAAATTTCCCCTGTTATGTTAAATTACAGATAATATCTAGTCGAAGCTAATCACAGAAAACAAAATGTATTACTTGTAATATAATAATAAAAGGCCCAAACTATAAATAATGTTCACATTAAACATCTGTATTTTTACAAAAAGACATTTGTTCTTCTACAATGTGTGACTGGAAAATTCAATCTGCTAAAAATGTGATTATTTTATAGGTATTTGATGTTTTTTATTTGAATGTATTTGTTTCTGGCATCTTTTTATTAGCTTTAATTTTCACATTTTTTTACATGTAATTTTTTTACTTTTCTAGTCTCTCTACATGTTTATGCACCTGAGCATCCCGTGACGTTTTTCATGCGATAAGACGTAAATAAAACAGATCACATGCTGCCGCAGTGACGTCAGCAGCCTTGCAGCTGCACGCGTCGCCGCCGCTCTTCCATCCGCGTGCTACCTGTCGACATCACGCATTAAACACATCACAGAGGCTGTCTGGGAGCTCAGAGGTAGCCATGGCAACCGGTCTAACACATGAGCACGGGAACATGGGATGTTCTGCGTATCCACAGACACGCCGAGGCCTCCGGAGAACAAAGCATCGAGACGCCGCTATTCCCAAGCTGGCAAACGAGCAAAACATGAGCGCCTCTGTGGTGTGTGTGTGTGTGTGTGTGTGTGTGCATGTCTGTGTGTGTCTGTGTGGTTGTGTGTGCAGCTGCTTTGGTCACAGTGTGTGTTTTTTTGTCATAGTTTTGCTCCTTTGATTCACTCAAAGGCAGTAAATCACTGATATGTGTGTCAGTGAGCAGAAAACACTGGATGTTTTACCTTTTCTGATGTGGGTAGAAACACTTGACTGAGTCCTCCTTTGCTATTTTTATCTATAATTTATCATTATTTTACATTATCTACAGCGCTACATAGAAAATCTGTATTTTTACAAACAGTAATTCCTTCTTTGACTGTAAAATTCCACTACTTTTTTGCACAGTTTCTCTGCATCCTCCGTCTTTTTTCTTAACACATAATATATATTCTGATATATTATGTATTATCACATTGTCACATTTCCTCTGTTCCCCCTTTAGTTCAGCTGTAAACCAAAGCATCATGTATTGAAATGAGAGGAACCCACATTTAAAGAGAGTAAAATCACAGGAAAAAACATATTAATTTACATGTTAACCCTAAAAATCAATGTTTTTACAAGTAGTACCTCTTCTCCAACGTTTAACTGTAAAATTACACTACTTTTTGTATTTAAATCAGTAAAAAAAATATCATTAATTTACAGATATTTGCTGTTGTTTGACAGAGAAATGGTAAATAAGTAAAAAAAAAAATTACAAATGTGTTTTGTTAAACATAAGATAACATCTGGTAAAACCACAGGATAAAAGTGTATTCATTTAGATGTTTTTTTGTTTTGTTAAATTACATTTAAATTATTTTAAATCAGACAGATATTTGCCATTATTTGTAAAATATGTAATAATAATTAAAAAAATGGTAAAAACTGCGGAAAAAAAATTCAATTAATGTTATTTATTATTAAATGGGGGTTTTAAAATCAAATCAAATCAACCTTTATTTATAATGTGCTTTTCGTACAGAATGTAATTCAAAGTGCTTTACATATTAAAGACATGTTATATCCAGATAAACAACATCAAACAGGAGAAGAGCCTCCAGGTTTAGTCTCATTTGTCCAACAGGGTGGAAACAAGAACATCATGTCTGTTCATGTCTTTTCCTGTTGGGATCAGTTGACGTTACTTTAAGGGATGAACGATGATGCCAACTTCAGCCGACGCCGATAATCGATAATTTTATACTTCTTGCGGCCGATAACCGACAATGTCAACCGATATTTCTTTAATTAATTAACTATAATTTGAGTGTAAATCCACTTCCTACTATAATTCTGACCCATACGAATAAATAGAACCACTGAGTAGAGCATAAACTGCCAGTGAAATGTAGGGCTGGTCTGAATAGCGATATCTGTGCTCCGGATCCAATAATCACCGAATATTTGGTTTGTGCCATGATGTCGGCCAGGGGTGAGGGGGTGAGGGGAAGCGGGAGCGGGGGGGTGACACCGGAGCATGACACCGGCGTTAGCAGGTCAGTGTACTACTACAACCACGGTGGCGTTCTAGAGCCTCGGCGGCACTCGGCGGCACTCGGCAGCACTCAGCGACGCTCAGCAGCATTCGGCAGCGCTCGGCAACTCTTGGCGGCGCGCACGACTTTTCCAATATCAAAATTATTATCCCAAAACCACCACAATGAACGAATATTCAGATATTCCTATATTCGGGACCAGCCCTAGTCAAAATGTCTTCTTCTGACAAGGTAAACAAAGTCCACACTGGTCAGTGCCACGCCATGCTGCTTGTTTTTCTCTGCCCGCGCAGTCTGATGACATCACACACATGCGACAGTACCGTCACGGAGGGGAGGGGTTGAGGAGCCAGACATGAGGACAAACCACAACACACAGACCATAGGCAAAAACCAAGATTCAAAGTCTTTATTATTATCAGGTCGTTTTATCTTCTGATTTTTTAATTATCCTAATTACGTCATAATTATCGGGCGCCAATATTATCGTGCATCCCTAGCTACTTTTAATTACCTGTTTTTTGTGCACCATGAGGCCTGTTAAAGTAGGAAGAGGTTTGCAGTTTAGTTTGAGAAAGTTACATTAACATAAAACGGCATCTTCTCCTTGTTCGTTGAAGTCTTCTCTGATTTTGCACAGTGAAAGTGTTTATTTGTATTTTTCTGCACCTGCCAGCGCTCCATCACTATGAGAGCATAATAATACGTCGATTCCACTACAGGAGAGACCTGATGTTCGCTGCAATTAGCCGGAAATATATGTGCATACATCAGCAATCAGAGAAAATGAGATGGAAAATATAGAATATGGGCAAAAAGCCAATAAGATGCATCCCTACGAAGAATCATTAAGAGTCAGTTTGTGATCTCAGACTCATGAAAGGATTAAATTGGTCACAAAATCTTACAAGAATCAACAAAAATAACTAAATTGCCAAAACTGAAAGCAAAAAATGAGCTAAAAAGGAAGAACTTTTGACAAAATTATCCTAAAAGCCACATCTAAATACTGTATTCTTGCCTTTTCTTGCAGTGATTCCCAGATATAAACTTCTAAACTCTGAGTGTTAATATCTGCAGACTTGCACACACTCCTGCGTTCATTGTTGTCAGTGTTGACTGGAGCAGGTCTAATGTGGATTCATTGCTTCCCTCCTCGCTAGTATGTAAATGAGGCATGGAGGAAGGTTTTAGGGCCAGTCAGTCATTCACGCTTATTACTGTTCATTCACACAGTGTTTTTATGATAACAAGCTGCTGCAGAGCCACAAACAATTGACTGTTTCCTTCAATTTCTCAGCATCCTCCAGCTTTTTTCTAAACATAGAATATATTCTGATAATGAAACACTGACTGTCAAAGTAGTGCAGGTCTGTGTTGATAAACTGGAAAACAACATTTCAGACATTTTATGGACCAAATCTGTCTCTTAAATGTTTCAGTTTAACAAATGTTAGACACTAATTTGCAAAGTTAGCCTAAACAAGACTATAGCTGCTATGTTAGCCTGAACAGGTGACTATTAGTTTTAACAAGGTAATGCTAACCACTTAAATATGCTAATATAAGCCTAAATAAGAACCCGTTTGCCTCTTTTTTAGCCTAAACAAGCTCATTGTAGCTGCTACATTAGCCTAAACAATAGAATGCTAGTTTAAAAAAAGGATACTAGCAACCACTTTGTTACTACGTAAGTCCAAGCTTACCAAACAACACAACGTTAGCTTCTATGTGTGTCTAAACAAGACAACATGAGATACTGTGTTAGCTTAAGCACGGTAATGTTAGATGCTACTTTAGCCTAAACTGGGATATTTTAGTCTAAATGGTTTAATGCTATCCACTATGTTGGCCCAAGTAAAATGTTAGCTACTACGCTAATCTAGAGAGGTCAATGGTGGTTTAACCGAGATAATGTTAGCCGCTATGCTGGCCTAAATAAGTGTTGTCTGCTACGTTAGCCTAAACAGATGAACGTTAGTTTAAACAAGGTAATGTCGGCCACTTTGTTGACCAAAATAAAATGTTAGCTGCTTCATTATCGTAAACAAGTTAGCATTACTCTAAAGAAAAAAATGTTAGCCTAAACATGCTAATTTTAGCCTAAATAAAATAATGTTAGCTATGTTAGCCTAGTGCCTAGTTTAAACAAGGTATTGATACTATTTTGGCCTACATAAAATGTTAGCTGCTACAGTAGCATCTATACTGTATTAAGTGAACATTAGTCTGGATGAGTTAATGTTTGCCTCAACAAGATAATTTTGGCTTCTACCTTAGTCTAAACCACTGAATGTTACCCTAAATAAGATAATGTTAGCCATAGCCTAATCAAGGTCACAATAGCTGTTAAATTAGCCTAAACAAGATAACATTAGCTTCTACTTAGTCTAGACCACTGAACTTTAGTCTAAATAACATATTGTTAGCCATTACATTAGCTTAATCAAGGTAACATCAGCTGCTAGGTTAGCGTAAACAAGATAACCTTAGCATCTACTTAGTCTAGACCGCTGAACTTTAGTCTAAATAACATATTGTTAGCCATTAAGTTAGCTTAATCAAGGTCACATTAGCTGCTAGGTTAGCCTAAACAAGATAACATTAGCTTCTACTTAGTCTAGACCACTGAACATTATTCTAAGTAAGATATTGTTAGCCATTAAGTTAGCTTAATCAAGGTGACATTAGCTGCTAGGTTAGCCTAAACAAGATAACCTTAGCATCTACTTAGTCTAGACCACTGAACGTTAGATATTGTTAGCCATTAAGTTAGCTTAATCAAGGTGACATTAGCTGCTATGTTAGTCTAAACAAGATAACTTTAGCTTCTAACTTAGTCTAAACCACTAAACCTTAGTCTAATGTTCGCCATAAAGTTAGCCTAATTAAGGTCATATTAGCTGCTATGTTAGCGTAGCCTTTGTAAGCTTTGTGAGTGGAGCGTTGCTACAACTCTCTGACTTTAGTGCTGTTGTTTCAGGTCTCTGATAACTGATTTACATGAAATAAATCTCACTGTTTGAGTGGACAAAACAAAAATAACACATTAATAATAATACCTTCTGCCGTCGCTGCACCGGTGGTTTGCAGATGTTGGCTTCTGGATGATTTCAGTCCTGCACACGTGCAGAAGGTGCCGCTGGTCTCTCAGTTAGCTGCTGTGTTGTTGTTTGGTATGTTAAACATCCATATGCTGCAGTAATCAGAGCTGCTGCTGCATCTGTGATGGAGGAAACACATGTTGGATCAAAGGTGTGCGAGACGAGACATAAAACACTCGTCTGACAGTTAATTTAATACTTTACTCTGGATTTACCCGACGCTGGGAAATATATTTGGACACTTATGTGGCTGAGCCGCTGTTTAACATTATGCTAATGAAATGTGAGCGAGACGCCAGCAGACAGATGAAAGAATATTGTGCTTGTTTCCCTCAGCGGCCCACACAGGTGATGTTTGTGTTGTATTTCCCTTTAATCCCGACGCTTCATGTCGCGTCAATCAGGATGTATTTTATTTATTCTTGTGCCAGGAGACAGAAAAATGCCTCATAAATTACTAACTACTATTAAATCTGCACGTTTTTTTTGGGTCCGTATCCTTTGCTGACCCTGTTACAACACTTCTTGCACAATAAAACCACATCGCAGTGTTACGCCAGGCACTAGAAAGCATATTTAGGAAGTGATGAGTTAATATCAACAGCAGCTGTATGCATCAGCCTTTTTTCTAACGGCAGATGAACAGAACAGTCCTCCTGCTGTTTGAGCTGCTGCCAGACTGTAAGACGATGTTCTGCACAGCTGTAGGGCCCAAAACACAAGCTGAACAAATCAGCTTTTATCGTATAATTAAGAAACTAGCAATCAAAAGTGACCTGTTGCAAGTGTTTTCTGAAGTATATACTTACCATCAGCAACCCTGACTTCTTATTCTACTGACTGGTCCTTCAGGATTCAATCAGGAATGTTTGATTTTCGATGGGGCTTGTGAGTGTTTAATCTTAGTTTGCATTCAGGTTTTAAATATTAAAAAGATGCCCAGATTTCCATGTTCTTACAGCTGATTGATTGTCACAGTAATATTCTGGTTCCCACAATAAACAGTTAAGTTTTGGGTTTAAATGCTTCAGTTTTACAAATGTAAAGCACTAATGTGTAAAGTTAGCCTAAGTAAGATAATGCTAGCTGCCATGTTAGCATGGATGGGGGAACATTAGCTTTAACAAAGTGATGTTAGTGTTGGCCTACATAGAATGTTAGCTGCTACAGTAGCGTGTATACTGTATTAAGTAAACATTAGTCTGGACAAGTTAATGTTAGCCTCAATTAGCTTCTACCTTAGTCTAAACCACTGACCGTTACTCTAAATAAGATAATGTTAGCCATTAAGTTAGCTTAATCAAGGTGGCATTAGCTGCTTCGTTAGCCTCAACAAGATAACCTTAGCGCCTACTTAGTCTAAACCGCGCCGAACCTGAGTCTAAATAAGATAATGTTAGCCATTAAGTTAGCTTAATCAAGGTGACATTAGCTGCTATGTTAGCCTAAACAAGGTAACTTTAGTGTCTACTTAATCTAAACCACTGAATATGCTAAACATGCTAACATAGGCCTAAACAAGATCATGTTTGTCACTTTCTTGGCCTAAATGAAGTTATTGAAAATGCTATGTTTGCTATATGCCACATTACCGCTATGTTAACAAGCATAAATCAGTCTAAACACAATGCTAATAACTACTTTGTTAGCCAAAATAATATACAAGATAATGTTTCCCACTTCATTAGCTAGTACAACCTAATTGTAGCTGCTACATTAGCTTAAGAAATGAATGTCAGTCTAGACTAGTGACCACTAAGATAAGTTTAGATTTGTCCGAACAACATAACGTAAGCATTTATGTGAGTCTTAACAAGATAATGTTAACTGCTACATTAGCCAAAACAGGTAAATGTTAGTTTAAATAAGTATGTTGGCCACATTGTTGACCAAAATTATATGTTTTTGCTTAGCCTAAACAAGTGAATGTTACTCTAAACAAGGTAATGTGAGCCTAAACAAGCTAATGTTAGCATAAACAAGATAATTTTAGTTGCTGTGTTAGCCTAAACAAGCTAATGTTAGGCTAAGCACTGTATTGACCGCTGCAATGTTAGCCTAAACATGCTAACTTTAGTCTAAACAAGTGCATGTTAGTATAAAGAAGTTAATGTGAGCCTAAACAAGCTAATGTTAGCATAAACAAGATAATTTTCGTTGCTGTGTTAGCCTAAACAAGCTAATGTTAGGCTAAACACTGTAATGTCCGCTGCAATGTTAGCCTAAACATGCTAACTTTAGTCTATACAAGTGCATGTTAGTTTAAAGAAGGTAATGTTAGCCTAAACAAGCTAATGTTAGCATAAACAAGATAATTTTAGTTGCTGTGTTAGCCTAAACAAACTGTTAGCCTAAACAACATAATGTTTGTTGCAATGCTAGCCTAAACATGCTAACTTTAGTCCAAACAAGTGCATGTTAGTTTAAACAAGGTAATGTTAGCCTCAGAAACAAGGTAATGTTAGCATCTACCTTAGCCTAAACTGCTGAATGTTAAATAAGGTAATGTTAGCTATTAAGTTAGCCTAATCAATGTGACATTAGCTGCTATGCTAGCCTGAATAAGATAACGTTATCTGCAGTGTTAATTTAAATAAACTAACGTTAGCTTTTTGTGAGTTTTGTGTGTGAGGTGTTGCTACAACAGATGCCCTAAACAAGCTAACATTAGCGTCAGTTGGTTCGGCTAGCTAACAGTAACACCTGCAGTCAGTGGGAGTAAATATTTAGCAGCAGCTGATCTCCGGTCAGAAATACTTTGTGTGAGCAGCTGTTTATAATTTAGTGTAAAACTTCCGTCAGTAAACACGTTTGTTCAGATTTAATTTAAACTCATCAGTCAGTTCGTTAGCAGCTGCTGGAAACAGCCGCTTCAGAGGTTTCTGTGGGTTTTAATGTTCCAGCAGCCAAACCTCTGAGTCACCAGAGTCACTTTCCTGTCAGACACTCGACGTGAATCACTTTCCAGGAGAAAACTGAAGTGTGTTTGTTCAGAGGGGAAACTGTCGTCCTCCTGACTGCGTTGAAATGTCAGAAGCTGTTTCCTCCTCAGGACAGATGAGTTTTGCTGCTTCGTCGTCCCTCAGCCTCCGTCGGCCTCCATCCATCCTCGCATTCGCTGCTGCAGCCGCATTTAATGCTGCTGCACAGAAAACCTGCTGATGTGCGACAGAAGCCTTTTTCTGTTCAAACATTTCACATTTTAATCTCATCTGTGTCTCCATCGTGGAGGAAAATTATAAAATCGCCGCTCAAACTAAGTAAAACGGCCTCCTGTGTTTCAGATCTACTCCTTTAATTTGGTGTAATTACATTTTTTGTTTTATTTACTCAGCGAAATTTAATTTATTCTTTGTTTTCTCTTCTCTTTCTTTATTAGTTCTTCATTTTTTATCTATTTAGATTTTTTACTAAATTGTTTACCATTTTTATATAATGTATTTACAATTTTATGAATTTATTTAGTTTTTATTTATGTATTTATGTTGGTTTTTTTAATTTTGTACTTTAATTTATTTTGATATTTACTAATGTCTTTTTAAATGTTTAATCTAATTCTAATTCATTTTATTTATTTAGTTATTGTTCATACATTTATTTACTCAGCAATAATTCATTTATTTTTAATTTTATTTTCATTTAATTTTATTTATTATCTGTGCTCTTGTATTTTGACATATTTATATTGCATTTGATTTTTTTTCATTGACTTACATGTATTTATTCATGTATTTAAATTAATTAATTATTTTTTTTTACAATTTTATCATGAATAATAATGATGATAAAGCTGATAAACATTATTCATACAGAGCTTTTTTTCTTTTTTTTTTAAAAACAAAGCTATAAATTGCTAAACAGAAACCAAATAATTAAAAAGACTAGATAACATCAGTGAAAATGACTGATTTATTTTTATTTTCATTAAATTTTACGTAATAATTCATCTAAGTTTGGGATTTTTTCATGAATTAATTTTTTACTGTTTTTATTATGTTTTTAACATTTATTTTATTTTAATAAATGACCACAGAAAGATGCCAAATACCCAAAAAAGGATGCAAATCTTATCAAAAAATAGACAAAAAAAGACCCCAGAGAGACGGAAATCATCTTAAAGAGATGCAAACCAACCAATTGACTCTGTTGTAGCGTAAAAAGAGGATTTATTTCATACAGCCTCATGTTTTTTTCGTAGATCAGAGCAGACAAACAACACAAAGTGGGCTCCTGATGAAGGCTGAACCCGATCCTGCAGCTCTCTGTTGACTCTCATTCATCTCCGGTGTCTCTCGGCCGACTCTCCCTCTGAGATTCTGCTGACTCGGTGTTGTCGCCGTGTGATGCGTGTGCGCTCGGACACACACTTCCCAGCAGGAAGTGGACACTCGGACTTGTTTTCTGCTGAGGGAAGGAGGCCGAGCGAGCGCCGGCGTGAGCGGGAGAGCGAGAGGTTTCGTAACGTGACAGACGGACGAGCAGATGAACCGAGAAGCACCAAGATTTCAGAGGAATTCGCTTCCTCACACTGTGAACGCATGAGTCTGAGTTTTAGTGACGCGCTGCAGGTGTGAAACGCTGCAAAGAACCAGACTGAGGTTCAGGAATGTTGATCTGATAATGAGATTAAAGCCGAAACTTTCTCCCTCTCTGCAGGATCCTTCAGGACCGAAGGCATCAAGGCGTCTGATGTTCTTCCTGTGCTGAAGGAGAAAGTCGCCTTCGTGTCAGGTGAGTTAAATCACAGATGCTACATGGCCAAAATGAGACACAGAATGACAACAAAAGACCCTAAAAAGCCCAAAATGATCAGAGTTATACAGAAACTAACCCTAAAGAAATGCTAAATGTCCAAAAACGACGCACAGACGACCCAAAAATACAGGAAAAATGACCAGTCAGATGCCAAATGTCCAAATAAAGATACAAAATGACCAGAGTTGGATGATTAATATTCACAGAGGTGCAAAACAAACCAAAACAAGACACAAAATGTCCAAAATTAGATTAAAATAACCCCAAGGACACACAAAATAACCAAAATGAAATGCTAAAAGACAAGAGAGATGCAAAAATAACCAAATTAATCACAAAATGGCCAGAATGAGATGCAATTTGAAAACAAATAGATGCAAAATACCCAAAAATGAGGCTATAAGTGCCTAAAATTAGATGAAAAAAGACCACGGAGATGCAAAACAACCAGAATTAGGCACAAAAAGGCCAAAATGAGACATAAAAGGGCCAAAATGAGATACAAAAAGAGAATGGAGATGAAGAACTACCAGAAAATGCTGCAAAATGCCCAGAATCAGACATAAAAAGTCCAAAATGATCAAAGCTATATACAAACTAACCCTAAAGAAATGGTAAATGTCCAAAAACGACGCACAGATGACCCAAAAATACCGGAAAAATGACCAATCAGATGCCAAATATCCAAATAAAGGGACAAAATGACTAAAGTTGGATGATTAATATTCACAGAGATGCAAAACAAACCAAAACTAGACAATAAATGTCCAAAATGAGTCACAAAATGACCAAAACAAGACGCAAAATGTCCAAAACAAGATGCAAAATGTACAAAATTAGATGAAAATGACCCCAAGGACACACAAAAAGACCAAAATGAAATGTTAAAAGACAAGAGAGATGCAAAAATAACCAAATTAAACACAAGAGGGCCAGAATGAGACATAAATTGACCACAGATAGACGCAAAATACCCAGAAATGAGGCCATAAAGCGCTTAAAGTTAGATGAAAAAAGACCACGGAGATGCAAAACAAGTAGAATTAGATGCAAAACGACCAAAACAAGACGCAAAATGACCAAAATTAGATGAAAAATGACAACGGAGATGCAAAACAGCCGATATGAAACACAAAATAGCCACAAAATGAACACAAAGAGATGCCAAATGACCAAAACAAGACACAAAATGAACAAAAAATTGCAGAAAAAAGACCAAAACAACAAAAATAAGGCACAAAATGTCCAAAATTCTATAAAAAATTTACCAAGGAGATGCAAAACGCCTAAAACCAGACACAGAATGTCCAAAATGAGACGCAAAACAACCAGAATTAGACACAAAATGACCAAAATTAGATGAAAAATGACAACAGAGATGCAAAACAGCCAGTATGACACTCAAAATAGCCACAAAAAGAACAGAGATGCAAAATGACCAAAAAATTGCAGAAAAATGACCAAAACAGCAAAAATGAGGCATAAAATGTCCAAAATTCTATAAAAAAAATTACCAAGGAGATGCAAAACGCCTAAAACCAGACACAAAATGTACAAAAGGAGACGCAAAATAACCAAAATTAGACGAAAAACAACGACGGAGATGCAAAATGAGACACAAAACGTTTATAATCAGACAAACCGAGACACAAAATGACAACAGCAGGAAGCACATGACCAGAAAACAAACGCCAAACGCCCTAAATAAGAACCCAGAATGAATATAAACAGCCACGAAGGCGTCTGATGATCTTCCTGCGTTCAGTGAACTCTGTTGGCTGCAGCAAACAAAACACACGAAGCTAAAAGTTGGAAGTAAACAGGAGAATTTATTTACTGTGTAAACATGAGGAAAACACTGAGAGGAGAAACGACTCAGAGTCAGAAATACCAAAACATCGAAGGAGAACAGCAGGAATAAAAAGCTGAACTCTGACTGCTGAGGTTCAGAGCTGGTAAAAGGAGGCGTCTCCATTTTAATAGAAAGTAAAACGTCAACCTTCTCCTCAGTTCAACCTCTGAATGTCTGAAGACGTCTCCCAAAGCTGCAGCTGTTTTATTACGTCTATAATAATATTTCTCTGAGTCTTAACGAGGTTTTCTCACCTCAGACTGAGCTGAAGATCTGAACTAATGCAGACTGAATCCTGAGGACGTGATGTCTGAAAAGCTCATCAGCAGGACGGAGAAGCTTCACACCATGAAGTCTGCTGAAGTTCACTTTGTGCCAAAAGCAGCAGGGAGGTTTTCTCTCCGCAGACACTCTGGATTCATTCTGACTCTGGACAAACACAGTTTAACCTCACAGGACCTCAGGAGGAGGCTGAACTCTGCAGCGGTTCTGTGGTTCGATTTAGTTTTTCTTTTGCTCAGGAATTCATCAGGACAAAACTCCGAACTGAACCCGAATCTGAGCTCATTGAGTTGTTAAACCTGATGGAACCTGAACAGCACAGTCCGGACCAGTGCTAAACAACCAAAACAAGACGCTAAATGACCACAAAGACATGCAAAAAGCCCAAAGTGAGACATAAAATGCCCCAAATGACCCAAGTTAGGCACTAAATAACCCAAAGGACAGGCAACATGCATAAAAATGAGACGCAAAATGCTCAGAATTGTGAAAATAATGACAAAAACAACCATAAAGAGACACAAAATGAACAAAGTTAGATGAAAAATGACCAAAACGAGACGCAAAATGTCCAAAACAGGACGCAAAGTGACCAAAATTAGAAGAAATATGACCATAAGAGACACAAAATTCCCTCAAATGACCAAAGTTATACACAAAACAAACCTAAAGACATGAAGAATTTCCAAAAATGACACAAAATAGACAGAATTCTATGGAAATAACCAAGGAGATGACAAATGCCGAAAACAAGACACAAAGCAACCAAAAGAAGACACAAAATGACCACAAAGACATACAGAAGACACAGAATTAGACATAAAACACACAAAATGACCGAAGTTAGACACAAAATTACCCAAAAGACATGCAATATGAGCACAAAGAGACACAAAATGACTACAAAGAGACACAAAATGACCACAAAGAGAAAAAAAACGACCACAAAGACACAAAACAACCACAAAGAGACACAAAATGACCACAAAGAGACACAAAACGACCACAAAGAGACACAAAACGACTACAAAGAGACACAAAACAACCACAAAGAGACACAAAACGACTACAAAGAGACACAAAACAACCACAAAGAGACACAAAACGACCATAGAGACACAAAACGACCACAAAGAGACACAAAACGACCACAAAGACACAAAACAACCACAAAGACACAAAACAACCACAAAGAGACACAAAACGACCACAAAGAGACACAAAACGACTACAAAGAGACACAAAACAACCACAAAGAGACACAAAACGACTACAAAGAGACACAAAACAACCACAAAGAGACACAAAACGACCATAGAGACACAAAACGACCACAAAGAGACACAAAACGACTACAAAGAGACACAAAACGACCACAAAGAGACACGAAACGACCACAAAGAGACACGAAACGACCACAAAGAGACACAAAACGACCATAGAGACACAAAACGACCACAAAGAGACACAAAACGACCACAAAGAGACACAAAATGACCACAAAGAGACACAAAACGACCACAAAGAGACAAAACAACAACAAAGAGACAGAAAACAACCACAAAGAGACACAAAACGACTACAAAGAGACACGAAACGACCACAAAGAGACACGAAACGACCACAAAGAGACACAAAACGACCACAAAGAGACACAAAATGACCACAAAGAGACACAAAACGACCACAAAGAGACAAAACAACAACAAAGAGACAGAAAACAACCACAAAGAGACACAAAACAACCACAAAGAGACACAAAACGACCACAAAGAGACACAAAACGACCACAAAGAGACACAAAACGACAACAAAGAGACACAAAACGACCACAAAGAGACACAAAACGACCACAAAGAGACACAAAACAACCACAAAGAGACACAAAACAACTACAAAGACACAAAACAACAACAAAGAGACAGAAAACAACCACAAAGAGACACAAAACAACCACAAAGAGACACAAAACGACAACAAAGAGACACAAAACGACCACAAAGACACAAAACAACCACAAAGACACAAAACAACCACAAAGAGACACAAAACGACTACAAAGAGACACAAAACGACCACAAAGACACAAAACAACCACAAAGACACAAAACAACCACAAAGAGACACAAAATGACCACAAAGAGACACAAAACGACCACAAAGAGACACAAAACGACTACAAAGAGACACAAAACAACCACAAAGAGACACAAAACGACTACAAAGAGACACAAAACAACCACAAAGAGACACAAAACGACCATAGAGACACAAAACGACCACAAAGAGACACAAAACGACTACAAAGAGACACAAAACGACCACAAAGAGACACGAAACGACCACAAAGAGACACAAAACGACCATAGAGACACAAAACGACCACAAAGAGACACAAAACGACCACAAAGAGACACAAAATGACCACAAAGAGACACAAAACGACCACAAAGAGACAAAACAACAACAAAGAGACAGAAAACAACCACAAAGAGACACAAAACGACTACAAAGAGACACGAAACGACCACAAAGAGACACGAAACGACCACAAAGAGACACAAAACGACCACAAAGAGACACAAAATGACCACAAAGAGACACAAAACGACCACAAAGAGACAAAACAACAACAAAGAGACAGAAAACAACCACAAAGAGACACAAAACAACCACAAAGAGACACAAAACGACCACAAAGAGACACAAAACGACCACAAAGAGACACAAAACGACAACAAAGAGACACAAAACGACCACAAAGAGACACAAAACGACCACAAAGAGACACAAAACAACCACAAAGAGACACAAAACAACTACAAAGAGACACAAAACGACTACAAAGAGACACAAAACGACTACAAAGAGACACAAAACAACCACAAACAGACACAAAACGACCACAAAGAGACACAAAACAACCACAAAGAGACACAAAACAACCACAAAGAGACTCAAAACAACAACAAAGAGACACAAAATGACCACAAAGAGACACAAAACGACCACAAAGAGACACAAAACAACTACAAAGAGACACAAAACGACTACAAAGAGACACAAAACGACTACAAAGAGACACAAAACGACCACAAAGAGACACAAAATGACCACAAAGAACTGATCGTCAGCCGATTGACTAAGACTAAGATTAATCGATGATGTCAATAATCAATATTTTGTTTCCTCCCAGGTGGTCGGGACAAGAGAGGAGGACCGATCCTGACGTTTCCTGCCCGGAGTAACCACGACCGAATAAAGCAGGAGGACCTGAGGAGGCTGGTGACGTACCTGTCCACGGTGCCCAGGTGACCTCATGTCAGATTGTTACTGGTCAGTCAGGCTGATTCCACATTACTTTACGAGGTGCTGGTTCAAGCCAGTCCCCTCCAGGTCGGTGTCTGTCCAGAGCCGAGCCTCCAGACGGATTCTGAGAGTCTCTGAGAGCCTCGGCGTGTTGAGCTCCGTGGATCAGACGCCGCTTTGTCCTCAGCAGACGTCCCATTTGCATCCGACTGAAAGCTGCAGTGTCTCAGCGAGCAGCAGCTGAGCCGAGGCCTCGAACGCAGCACAGACCATGAACTGGACCGGACTTCTGCTGCTCCGATTCTTCTGAAACTCTACTATCATAAACAACTCATGTATCTCTGAAACTTCAGCCTCACACATCAACTACTTTCACTTTTAGAAGCTTGTTTCACACATTGAAATCTGTAAGCATCTCAGGTCAGTTTTATTTATATAGCACATTTAAAAACAACCAAAGTGCTTTACCGACTTCTAAGCGCTGCAAAAAGAACATACATGAACATACAGTGAAAAACAACATATAGGAGGAGGGTCTTCAGCCAGGACTTAGAAGACTCAGCAGTGGTAGGCTGCTCCACCTTTAGTCACCTTTAGTCCTGAGTCTGGATCTGGGGACCTCCAGGACCACTCGACTGGACGACCTCAGTTCTCTGATAGGTTTGTGGACCTGAATAAGGTCTGATGAATAATGAGGGGCCAACCCATTTAAGACTTTCCATCCATCCATCATCCATCCATCATCCATCCATCCATCATCCTCTATAATCCATCCATCCATCATCCATCCATCCATCCATCATCCATCCATCATCCATCCATCATCCATCCATCCATCCATCCATCATCCTCTATCATCCATCCATCCATCATCCATCCATCCATCATCCATCCATCCATCATCCATCCATCCATCATCCATCATCCATCCATCATCCATCCATCATCCATCCATCATCCATCCATCATCCATCCATCCATCCATCCATCCATCCACCATCCATCCATCATCCATCAATCCATCCATCATCCATCCATCATCCATCCATCCATCATCCATCCATCATCCATTCATCCATCATCCATTCATCATCCATCCATCATCCATCCATCCATCATCCATTCATCCATCATCCATCCATCCATCCATCATCCATCCATCCATCTATCATCCATCCATCCATCCATCCATCAATCATCCATCCATCCATCCATCCATCCATACATCCATCCATCCATCCATCCATCCATCATCCATCCATCCATCCATCCATCATCTATCCATCATCCATCCATCCATCCATCCATCCATCCATCAATCCATCCATCATCCATCCATCCATCCATCCATCCATCCATCCATCCATCCATCATCCATCCATCCATCCATCCATCCATCATCTATCCATCATCCATCCATCCATCCATCCATCCATCTATCATCCATCCATCCATCCATCAATCATCCATCCATCCATCCATCCATCCATCCATCCATCCATCCATCCATCCATCCATCCATCAATCATCCATCCATCCATCCATCCATCCATCTATCATCCATCCATCCATCCATCAATCATCCATCCATCCATCCATCCATACATCCATACATCCATACATCCATCCATCCATCTATCCATCATCCATCCATCCATCCATCCATCCATCCATCTATCATCCATCCATCCATCCATCAATCATCCATCCATCCATCCATCCATCCATCCATCCATCCATCCATCCATCCATCCATCCATCCATCTATCATCCATCCATCCATCATCCATCCATCCATCCATCTATCATCCATCCATCCATCCATCCATCAATCATCCATCCATCCATCATCCATCTATTATCTTCTGCTTATCCGGGGCAGCAGTCTGAACAGAGAGGCCCAGACTTCCCTCGCCCCAGACACCTCCTCCAGCTCTTCCAGTGGGACCCCGAGGTGTTCCCAGGCCAGCCCAGAGACATAGTCCCTCCAGTGTGTCCTAGGTCTACCCCGAGGCCTCCTCCTGGTGGGACATGTCAGGAACACCTCCCCAGAGAGGCGTCCAGAACAGATGTCCAACCACCTCAACTGACTCCTCTCGATGTGGAGAAGTAGCGGCTCTACTCCGAGCTCCTCCCTGGTGACTGAGCTCCTCACCTGATCTCTAAGGTGCTGCCAGCCACCCTAAGGAGGAAACTAATTTCAGCCGCTTGTATCCGGGATCTCATTCTTTCGGTCGTGACCCAAAGCTCATGACCATAGGTGAGAGTAGGAACGTAGATTGACCGGTAAATAGAGAGCATCTGCTGATTGCTCATCTCCCTCACCTGTCGCCAGCCAGCCGCCACACAGCGCTCCAGCCCACCTAGAGGAGGAGTGCCCAACCCTGAAGGGCCAAGACCGCTAGCACAAGAGTCCAGCTTGTCGGAAGAACCAAATACAACAACCTAAAAATTGACCCCAGGGGCAGCAAATAGGGCAAATAGTAGAGGACCTAATATGGAGCCCTGTGGAACCCCACAGGAGAGAGGGGCCACTGGTGAGGAGCCTTCACCGAGGCGAACACAGAAGCTCCTGTCAGTCAGATAGGACTCAAAACATTTAAGGGCTGTTCCCTATAATAGTTCCAAATAATGTCTGATTATCTTTAATGGTACCTTTAACCTGCTGGAAGTGGGTCAACGTGCTGTTTAGAAATAAACTGTTTGGAAAGTTTGGGGTATATCGATGTGAAATTCCACAAATGTCTCGATAAATATCCAAATTTGAAGCTTTAAAAATGCTATTTCAGGCAAATCAGAGTTGGCTGAGCAGAAATTGTGGTAAAAATGTGACAATTTCACATCAAATAGATTCTTTTCAACGTGACTTGAACAGCAAAACGACACCTGACGGGTATTAAATCCAGATATTAGGCTGAAAATGACACCAGATTCTTTTATAATCAGCTGGAAATAAGCTGGATATTAAATCCGGGAATGAAATGAGGTTGGCTCGCTGATGAACGGCCTTCACCTGCCGACTGGGACGCAGCATCCTGATGGTGCGGCGGCTGCTGTTTCCATGGCAACAGGTGGAGTTTGTTTCTCCCCGAGGCGGATCTTAATGGATGTTGTTGGTTTTAAATTCCAATCAGCGGCAGCTTTTAATTTAACCCACATTAAAAATGAATCACATCCAGCCTGGAGTCAGGCTCCACATGTTCGGTGGATGTGTTTCGTACGTTTGTTTGCACATTTATGTGGTTAAAGACTCAAAATGTCAGATTTTTACTACAGTTTGTGCTCGACTGTCGACGTCGACGCATCACCAAAACCAGCTGATGACAGTTCTGGGTTTTCACAGAATTCATAAAACTTAAACTGTGGCCGCATAAACACTGTAGTAGATATGAAAATATGGACTCACAGGAGAAACATTCAAAGCCTTGTGACCTGTTTAAACTTTGAATGAAGTTTCTACTGCAAAGAATGTCAGAGCTACAGGGTTCCAAAGATGGCTGCTTTTGTCAGCTGTCTGGACGACTTCCCATTCATTTCAATGGGGATTTTTAGCATAGTTTTTTCTTTTTACCATTTTCATAAACAACATAATAGCTATCAAAATGTGTATTTTGAGGAATAACATTCAAAGCCTTGTGACCTGTTTAAGCTTTGAATGAAGTTTCTACTGTAAAATACACCAGAGTACTGGGTTTTAAAGATGGCTGGTTTTGGGAGTTGTCCAGACGACGTCCCATTCATTTTAATGGGGATTTTTAATGGGCCTTTTTACGAATTTCATAAAAACCGTAATAGCTATCAAAATATTGATTTAGAATAATAACATTCAAAGCCTTGTGTCCCGTTTAAACTTTAAATGAAGTTTCAACTGTAAAGAATGTCAGAGGTACAGGGTTCCAAAGATTGGTTGGTTTTGGGAGTTGTTCCGACGACTTCCCATTCATTTCAATGGGGATTTTTAATGTAGTTTTTTACGAATTTAATAAAAACTGTCATAGCTATTAAAATATGGATTTAGAGGAATAACATTCAAAGCCTTGTGTCTTGTTTAAACTTTAAATGAAGTTTCTACTGTAACATCTTCCAGAGCGACAGGGTTCCAAAGATGGCTGCTTTTAGGAGTTGTCTGGACGACTTCCCATTCATTTCAATGGGGATTTTTAACGCAACTATTTACGAATTTCATAAAAACCGCAACAGATATCTAAATATGGATTTAGAGGAATAACTTTCGAAGCTTTGTGTCGTGTTTAAACTTTGAATGAAGTTTCTACTGTAAAGTTTGCCAGAGCGACAGGGTTCCAAAGATGGCTGCTTTTAGGAGTTGTCTGGACGACTTCCTATTCATTTCAATGGAGATTTTTAATGTAGTTTTTTACGAATTTCATAAAAACCGTACAACGAATCTTTTCCAAAAGTCACCGTAAACTACTCCTGACCGAGGCGCATGTTTTGATATATAATTTATGTGGGTTTTCTCAAAGCTAAAGGAATAAGGTGCTGAATTGACATTAAAAGAATCTATAATAGGAATGAGCTTCAGTGTTTATGGATGGATGGTTCTGGTTCTGGTTCTGATTCTGTGTGTCACTGACCTGGTTCTGGTTCTGGTTCTGGTTCCAGTGAGGACGTGTGCAAGCGAGGCTTCACCGTCATCATCGACATGCGCGGCTCCAAGTGGGACCTGATCAAGCCCCTGCTGAAGACCCTCCAGGAGTTCTTCCCGGCCGACATCTGCGTGGCTCTGATCATCAAACCCGACAACTTCTGGCAGAAACAGAAAACCAACTTCGGCAGCGCAAAGTTCTCCTTCGAGGTCCGTCTGTCGCAACGCAGCTTTACATCCAGACCTGTCGTCTAAGTAACCCAGATGTTTAATACGAGTTTGAGCTCAGCTGTTTTATTGTTTATTGTTTTGGTCATTTTGAACCGAATCTTGGATGTTTCAGAGTCAGTTTGGACCAAATTTACATCGTTTTAAACGTTGTTCAGTGAAACTGGACAATTTATGAATCATTTTGATCAAATTTTAATTAATTTTGGACATTTTATTGTTATTAAGACACATTTTAGGTCATTTTCTTGACATTTTAAATCAATTTAGGTCATTTTAAGTCATTTCTGGTCATTAAGACACCTTTTAAGTAATTTTGTGGTCATTAAGACACTTTTTAAGTCATTTTTAGGCATTTTCTGGTCATTGATACACATTTTAAGTCATTTTCTGATCATTCAGATACATTTTAAGGCATTTTCTGGTCATTCAGACACTTTTAAAGTCATTTTGTGGTCATTAACACACATTTTAAGTAATTTAAAGTCATTTTCTTGTCATTAAGTCACTTTTTAAGTCATTTTCTGATCATTAAGACACATTTTAAGTCATTTTCTGGTAATTGAGACACATTTTAAGTCATTTTCTGGTCATTCAGACACTATTAAAGTCATTTTGTGGTCATTAAGTCACATTTTAAGTCATTTTCTGATCATTAAGACACTTTTTAAGTCATTTTAAGGCATTTTCTGGTCATTGAGACACATTTTAAGTCATTTTCTGAACATTAAGACACATTTTAAGTCATTTTTTGATCATTAAGACACATTTTAAGTCATTTTCTGGTCATTGAGACACTTTTAAAGTCATTTTCTGGTCATTAAGACACTTTTTAAGTCATTTTAAGTCATTTTCTGGTCATTAAGACACTTTTTAAGTCATTTTAAGTCATTTTCTGGTCATTGAGACACTTTTAAAGTCATTTTCTGGTCTTTAAGACACTTTTTAAGTCATTTTAAGTCATTTTCTGGTCATTGAGACACTTTTTAAGTCATTTTAAGTCATTTTCTGGTCATTGAGACACTTTTAAAGTCATTTTCTGGTCTTTAAGACACTTTTAAAGTCATTTAAAGTCATTTTCTGGTCATTGAGACACATTTTAAGTCATTTTTTGATCATTAAGACACATTTTAAGTCATTTTCTGGTCATTGAGACACTTTTAAAGTCATTTTCTGGTCATTAAGACACTTTTTAAGTCATTTTAAGTCATTTTCTGATCATTAAGACACATTTTAAGTCATTTTCTGATCATTAAGACACATTTTAAGTCATTTTCTGGTCATTGAGACACTTTTTAAGTCATTTTAAGTCATTTTCTGGTCATTACGACACGTTTTAGTTAATTTTAGACATTTCCTTGTGATGTCAGACAAACTGTAAGCTAATTATCAATATCTTTTGAGCCTTTTGGACATATTTAAGGTCTTTATGGACAGGATTTTGAGACATGTTGGACATTTTTGTCAGTTTTAGACTCATTTTACATCATTTTGACCACATTTTAAATTGTTTTGGATATTTTTTTAGTTATTCTAAGCATTTTTGGAGTAATTTGCAACCATTTTGGATTCATTTTGGGCGATTATTAAATAGTTTTGAACCATTTCCTGCCATTTTCCTCTCATTTGGGTCATTTTGTGTATTTTAGGGAGATTTGAAGTCACTCTTGACGTATTTATGGTCAGTTTAACGTTTAAAAACGACCTTCACCGTACTAACCTGTCCACGATACCTGTGTTTGTTCAGACCAGCATGGTGTCGGTAGAAGGTCTGTCCAAGCTGGTGGATCCGTCTCAGCTGACGGACGACTTCGAAGGCTCCCTGGACTACAACCACGAGGAGTGGATGGACCTCCGGGTGTCTCTGGAGGAGTTCATGTCCAACGCCGTCCACCTGCTGTCCAGACTGGAGGACCTGCAGGTTCTGAACGCTCTCAAACTGAAACTCTGGAGGCGGTAAGAGCTGAAGCCTGACCGAGTGTCTGTGTTTCCCAGGAGCTGCTGTCCAAGAAGGAGTTTCCTGCAGACGTTGAAGGATCCCGACGGCTCATCGAGGAGCACACCCAGCTCAAGAAGAAGGTGAGGCTCAGTCACAATTCATTATAAAGGCTTGGAACTCACTTTTAAGACATTTGTTTGAGCAATTCAGGAAACATTTTAAGGTAATTTTAGCCATTTCTGTGATTTTTGTCAAAATTTTAGGTCATTTTGGACATTTTTAGAGTCATTTTTTATGATTTCAAAGTATTTTTTGACAACTTTTGAGAAATTTTTGACATTTTTTGTTAATTTGGATAAAAATATGCATCTAGTTTTGGACACTGATGAGTAAATTTAGACATTTTTTAAGTCATTTTATACAATTTTTAGGTATTTTTTCTCAAGTTTCAAGTCATTTCAGACATTTTCTTGTCATTTTGAACGTTTTAAGATCTTTTTATACATTATGTGATGAGTTTTGGGTCATTTTGTTCATATTTTAAATCATTTTAGACATTTTTTGTCATTTTAGACACATTTTAAGTCACTTGGAACATTTTCATGTCATGTCGGGCACAGAAAAGGTCATTTTATACAAATTTTAAGTAGTTTTAGACATTTTTTTGTTATTTTGAACATTTAAGGTCATTTTAGACTTTTTTTTTGCAATTTTAGACACATTTTAAGTCATTTGGGGGATTTTCATGTCATTTTACATGAATTTTAAGTGGCTTTGGACAATTTTTGGGGAAGTCATTTCAGATGTTTTCTTGTTATTTTGAACATTTTAAGGTTATTTTATACATTATGTGACTAATTCCTGACAAGTTTTGGGTCATTTTGTTCATATTTTAATTCATTTTCACATTTTCTTTGTCATTTTAAACACATTTTAGGTCATTGGGGGCATTTCCTTTTAATATTACACAATTTTGGACAATTTTTTAAGTCATTTTAAACATATTTTACGTATTTTTGCTCAAGTTTCGAGTCATTTTAGACCTTATGTTGTTATATTTTACATTTTAAGGTTATTTTGTACATTATGTTAGTCATTCTGCACAAGTCTGGGGTCATTTCAGACATTTTCTTGTCATTTTAGACACATTTTCAGTCACTTGGGGCATTTTCATGTCATGTCAGGCACAGACGAAGTCATTTTATACAAATTTCAAGTAGTTTTGCTCAAGTTTCAAGTAGTTTTAGACATTTTTTTTGTTCTTTTGAACATTTAAGGTCATTTTAGACTTTTTTTGCAATTTGAGGCGTTTTCATGTCATGTTACACAAATTTTAAGTGGTTTTGGACAATTTTAGTGAAGTCATTTCATATATTTTCTTGTCATTTTGAACATTTTAAGGTCATTTTATGCATTATGTGAGTAATTCTTGACAAGTTTTGGGTCATTTTCTTCACATTTTAATTCAGTTTAGACTTTTTCTTGTCATTTTAGACACATTTTAGGTCATCTGGGGCAATTTCCTGTCATATTACACAAATTTTAAGTGGTTTTGGACAAATTTCAAGTCATTTTAAACATATTTTACGTATTTTTGCTCAAGTTTCGAGTCATTTTAGACATTATGTTGTTATTTTAAACACTTTAAGGTCATTTTGTACATTATGTTAGTCGTTCTGCACAAGTTTGGGGTCATTTCAGACATTTTCTTGTCATTTTAGACACATTTTAAGTCATTCATTGAAGATTTAAGGTAGTTTTATACAGTATGTGAGTAATTCCTGACAGGTTTTGGGTCGTTTTGTACATATTGGACTTTTGTCATGTTCGGCACATTTTTTTTTTGGACGATTTTTAACTCATTTTTGCTTAAGTTTTGAGCCACTTTTAGACATTTTCTTTTTTCATTTTAAGGTCATTTCAGACTTTAAAATTTAAAACAAATTTTAAGTATTTTTGCTCAAGTTTTGTGTCATTTTAGACCTTTTCATGTTGTCTTGAAAATTTTAAGGTCATTTTAGACGTTTTGTCAGTCGTTCTGCACAAGTTTGGGGTCATTTCAGACATTTTCTGGTCATTTTAGACACTTTTAAGTCATTAATTTGGGCCATTTTGTTTATATTTTGATTCATTTAAGACATTTTTTTGTAGTTTAGACACATTTTAAGGTATTTGGGGCGTTTTCACGTCATGTTGGTCAAATTTTAACTGTTTTTTTTACCATTTTAAGTCAAGTGTGGAGTCATTTGGGCGTATTTGAAGATTTTTTGTCCTTCTTGACATGTTTTGAATCAGCTTCCAGACTGTTTCCTGCAGCTTTAAACCACTAGAGCTGTTTTTATTCCCTCTGCAGGTGCTGAAGGCTCCGGTGGAGGACTTGGACCGGGAAGGCCAGAGGCTGCTGCAGTGCATCAGGTCCAGCGACGGCTTTTCAGGGAGGAACTGCATCTCAGGTTCTGCTGACTTCCAGAGCCTGGTTCCCAAGGTAACCCTGGAGCATCCTCAGGAAAAGTCCGGCTCAGTCTGACAGGTGGTTTCTGCCGATCATCAGGACGAGTCTGACGGCTTCGGTCGTCTTCGTTAGAAGCTGCGACTCCGACGGTCTGTGCAGCTCGTTAGCTTCCCTCATTAGAGCAGCTCGTTAGCTCTTTAGCTCCTCTGGGGAAGCAGAGCGAGGACGTGAGGAACACAGAGTACATGAGCGTTTATATTCATGCTTCACACCAGCCTCGCATGCATCTTTCATACTTACATCTGTTTTTTTAAGTTTCAAAGATAGACTCTGGAAAATACAACAAACTGACAGGATCAGAAGCAAACAGCCTGCATTCTGCACATTTACAGGTTAATAATTTATATTTTTAGGGCTCTGCTAGGACACGTTGGGTAGTTTAACTCTCCTGTTACAGGCACAGAAAAGCAGCGATAAAACTGAAGGAAATGAGGAAACGTGTCTGTGCGGATCAGACGTGTCCTCAAATGGTCCTAAATGACTAAAAGTGTGTCAAACATGGCAAAAACATGTTGAAAATAACTCAAAAGTTCTCCAAATATATTAAAAATGTGTGTTTAAAGTGTTTAAAATGACCTGAAACTCATTCAGAATGTCAAAAGTTTCACTAGAATAATTCATAATTATTCAGAAATGACTTAAAGTTGTCCAGAGAAAGCCTCCAGAACGACCAAAGCAGTGTTCAAAACGACTTAAACAGTCCAGAATGACTGAAAATGATCCACAATAATTGAAAAATAGTCAAACAAATGTCCAAGATGACGTAGAATTGGTCTAAAATACAAACAAAATGGTCTTAAATGACAACAAATGTCCAAAATAACCTAAATTCTTTTTAAATGACTCAAAATTTTCCAGAATAATTAAAAAAAAATGCCCAAAATAGTGTAAGATTTGACCAGAATGACTCAAAAAAGACCCAAATAGTTCAAATGTTACTCAAAAAGACTCCCCAAATGACTTAAAATGTGTCTAAAACTACAAAAAAATTCTAAAATTCATCAAAATATGAACAAAATGACCCAAATAAATGACATAAAATGGTCTAAAATGACAACAGATGTCCAAAATAACAATGGATTTTACTCAGAATGACTCAAAACTTGTCCAGAATGAGGCAAAAACAATCCAGAATAATTAAGGTGACTTGGAATCTTTCCAGAATTGTTTGAAAATGGTCCAGAATGACTCAATAAATGGTGCAAAGTGAATCAAAATCATCTTAAATGACATAAAATGTGTCTAAAATGGCTTAAAGTTGTCCAAAATGACCAAAGCAATGTTCAAAACAGCTTAAAATTTGTCCAAAATGACTTAAAAATTGTTCAGAGTGAATCAAAAATGATCTAGAATGAATAAAAAATAGTCAAAAATAAGAAATAAACGTCCAAGGGTGCTTAGAATTTGTCCATAATATCTCATAATTGGTCTAAAATGACACAAATGGTCCAGAATGATTAAAAAATAGCTTTAAATATGTCCAAAAATACTCAAAATGTGTTCTGAATTGACTTGAAACTTATGCAGAATGTCAGTAATTTGACTGGAATTATTAAATTTGTTTTCACAGTTGACGAAAAAAAGTCCAAGATGGCTCAAGACTTTTCCAAAATGATATAAAAATGGTCCAGAATGACTCAAGAACAGCCCAAAGTTATTCAAATTTGTCTTAAATAGCACAAAGCCTGTCTAAAATGACTTAAAACATGTTCAAAACTAAACAAATGGTTCAGAATGAATAAAATACGTGAAAAATGATAAAACAAATGTGGGGCGCTTAGATTTTAATCAAAAATGACTCATAGTTGGTCTGAAATAACTCAAAATGGTCCAGAATGGATAAAAAATGCCCAAAAATGGCTTTAAATTTGCCCAAAAGGACTCAAAATATGTTTAAATTGACTTTCAACTTATGCAGAATGTCAATAATTTGACTTGAATTATTGAATTTTCTTCAATATTGACAAAAAAATCTTCATAATGACTCTAATTTGATTTAAAAAATGATCCACAATGACTCAAAAATGGCCCAAAGTGGTCCAGATTTGTCCAAAATGAGTCAAAACGTGTCTAAAATGACTTCAGATTGGTCCCGAATGATTAAAAACAGTCAAACATGACAAACAAATGTCCAGGATGACGTAGAATTTGTCCAAAATGAGTCAAAAATGGTCTAAAATGACACCAAATGGTCCAGAATGATTAAAAAATAGCTTTAAATATGTCCAAAAATACTCAAAATTTGTTTTGAATTGACTTGAAACTTATGCAAAATGTCAGTATTTGACTGGAATTATTTTTTTTTTTTCACAAATGATGAAAAAAGTCCAAGATGACTCAAGATTTTTCCAAAAATTATATAAAAATGGTCCAGAATGACTCAAGAACAGCCCAAAGTTATTCAAATGTGTCTTAGATAGCACAAAACCTGTCTAAAAGGAGTTAAAAAAATGTTCTGAACAAAACAAAATGGTTCAGAATGAATTAAAAAAAACCCAAAATGGCTTTAAATTTGCCCAGAAGGACTTAAAATGTGTTTAAATTGACTTTCAACTTATGCAGAATGTCAATAATTTGACTTGAATTATTGACTTTTTTTCAATATTGACAAAAAATGTCCAAAATGACTCCAAAATGATCTAAAAAAGGATCCACAATGATTAAAAAATGGCCCAAAGTGGTCCAGATTTGTCCAAAATGAGTCAAAATGTGTCTAAAATGACTTCAGATTGGTCCAGAATGATTAAAAACAGTCAAACATGACAAACAAATGTCCAGGATGACGTAGAATTTGTCCAAAATGAGTCAAAAATGGTCTAAAATGACACCAAATGGTCCAGAATAACTCCTCATCAGTCAAACATCCGACTGTGAGGTAACGTTCACAGCAGCTTTAACGTGTGTTGAATCCCGTGTTTCTCAGGTGGCCAGTCTCCTGGACAAGCTTCACTCCACCAGGCAGCATCTGCACCAGATGTGGCACGTCAGGAAGCTGAAGCTGGACCAGTGTTTCCAGCTGCGACTGTTCGAGCAGGACGCCGAGAAGGTGAGTCGCTCCTGGATGAGCTAAAACCTGTCGAAATGACCAAATAAATGTCTGGAAGGACTTAAAATGAATCCAACATGATTTAAAATGAGTCCAGAGTTAATAAATTACCTAAATTACCTTAAAAAGCAACTTAACCTCCCAAATTTCGTCCAAAATGACTCAAAACCTGTTTAGTTACTGAATATTTGTCTTAAATGACTTAAAAATTAATAAAAAGTAGTCAAAAATGACTTAAAATATGTTCAAGATGACTTAGAAGTTATCCAAAATGACTCATAATTGGTCTAAAATGACACAAATGGTTCAGAATGGTTAAAAAAAATGGCTTTAAATTTGTCCAAAAGGACTCAAAATGTGTTTAATTTGACTTTCAACAGATGCAGAATGTCAATATTTGTCCAGAATTACTTAAAAGTTATTCAAAATCACTAAAACATTGTTTTAAATGACTAAAAAATTGTTAAAAAAGATTAAGAGTCCCCAAATTGACTTAAAATGTTCTCCAATTGACCAAAAAAAGCAGCCATAAGTCTCTTAAACTTGTTCAAAATGACTTAAAACCTGTTCAGTTACTGAATATTTGTCTGAAATGACTTGAAATGACTTCAAATGTGTTCAATATGACTGAATCCCGTCTAGAATGACTCAAAAATTAGTCCAAAGCCACTTCAAGCTGACTCAAAATGGTCCAAAATTAATTTAAAAAATAGTCAGAAATGTCCAAGAAGACTCATAATTGGTCTAAAATGACTCAAAATTGTCCAGAATTATTTATAAAATGCTCAAAATGACTTTAAATTTGTCCAAAATGACTCCAAATGTGTTTAAATTGACTTGAAACTTGTGCAGAATGTCTTTAATTTGTTCCAAATGACAAAATAAATGTCTTAAAATGAATCCAAATGACTCTAAACTTGTTCAGTTACTGAATTTTTGTCTAAAATGACTTAAAAATGTGTAAAATGACTTGAAATATGTTCAATATGACTTTGAATCCCGTCTAGAAAGACTCAAAATGTGTCCAAAGCAACGTTCAGGACGACTCAGAATGAATAAAAAACAGTCAACAATGACAAACAAATGTCCAAAATGACTTATAATTGGTCTAAAATGACACAAATGGTTCAGAATGGTTAAAAAATGCTCAAATTGGCTTTAAATTTGTCCAAAATGACTCAAAATGTGTTTAAATTGACTTGAAACTTGTGCAGAATGTCTGTAATTTGTCCCAAATGACAGATTAAATGTATTAAAATGAATCCAAACTTTGTCCAAAATGACTTTAAACCTTTACAGTTACTGAATATTTGTCCAAAATGACTTAAAAACTGTCCAAAATGACTTGAAATGACTTGAAATGACGAAAATATGTTCAATATGACTGAATCCCGTCTAGAATGACTCAAAAATTGGCCAAAAGCAACGTTAAGGACGACTCAGAATGAATAAAAAATAGTCAACAATGAGAAACAAATTTCCAAAATGACTTAGAAGTCGTCCAGAATGATATAAAAGTTGCCCAAAGAGACTCATAATTGGTCTAAAATGACACAAATGGTCTAGAATTATTTTAAAAAAAGACTGCAAATGGCTTTAAATTTGTCCAAAATGATTCAAAATGTGTTTAAATTGACTTGAATGTCAGTAATTTGTCCCAAATGACAGAATAAATGTCTTAAAGTGACCTAAAATCTGTTCAATGTGACTGAATCTCGTCTTCAGTGACTCCAAACTTCCCCTGACGTCTCTGTCAACAGAAAACGAGCATCAAAGTCACTGATAGAAACAAAGTAATGCAGTAAAAACCAGTTCCTTCACAGTAAAACCTGCTTTCTCCGCTAATGTCCGAGGCTTTTATTGTGAAGGGGGATTCCGTGTAGCTCTCTGAAGCCTTTATTTTGGGGGTTCTTTAGCTGTCGTTCCTGGAGGCCGCTTCGCTCGGTGATTAGCTGCGGTTGGATGTTTGGATTCCATTCATCAGTAACATACCAGCGTGTTTACAACAACAACTACAACAACAACAACAACAACAACAACGACACACGGCTGCTGCTTCGTTCCACACGGCTTCATATGGAGACATGCGTGACGTGGAGCCTCAGGTCGACCCTTTAGACCACGAAGCAGCTTCAGCATCGACGTTCTTCACCCAGAGCCTCGGCCGGAGTCGTCTGGGACCATGAAGGCCGTTATCAGCCTCCTTAACTGGGTTTTCTGCTTCGGCGCGTCATGTGACTCTTCCTCTGCGTGAAATCGACCAATCACGTGGCTCCTGCTCCAGTCGGCACCTTGTTTGAAAGTAGGACGACGACGAACGTAAAGATTTAACCGCTGCTGCTGCAAACGATGCAGGACGCTGGTAGAAAACAGTTGATCATCGTCTGTTAATGACTTTATTTTGTACTGATCAACGCACTGAAGCCTGAAACTGTCCCATAGTAGGGGATGTGACTTTAACTTTTGGCCAAATCAAAGTGAATCTGTTACAAAAACCAATAGAATTATCAGTTTTCTGACAACAAATGTCCAAGATGGTGTAGAATTCGTCTAAAATGACTAAAAATGGTCTAAAATGACAACAAATGTCCAGAATAACTCTGGATTTTACTCAAAATGACTCAAAACAGTCCAGAATGATTAATAAATTGCCCAAAATGACATAAAATCTTTTCAGAATTATTAAAAAATGGCGTGAAATGACCTCAAAATGCCCCCAAATGATTCAAATTTGTCCAGAATGACTCAAAATTATCCAGAATAGTTAAAAAAAATAATACAAAATGACAAACAAATGTTTACGATGGCGTAGAATTGGTACAAAATTGACTAAGAAATGCTCTAAAATGACAGCAAATGTCCAAAATAACTATGGGATTTACTTAAAATGACTCAAAACGGTCCAGAATCATTAATAAGTGGCCAAAAAATGACATCAAATCTCTTCAGAATGATTAGAAAATGGCTTAAAATGACCTCACAATGCCGCAAAATTATTCAAAATTATCCAGAATAATTGAAAAAAATATATAAAATGACAAACAAATGTCCAAGAGGACGTAGAATTCGTACAAAATAATTAAAAAATGCTCTAAAATGACAACAAATGTCCAAAATAACTATGGGATTTACTTAAAATGACTCAAAACGGTCCAGAATCATCAATAGGTGGCCCAAAAATGGCCTAAAATGACCTCAAAATGCCACCAAATAATTCAAAATAGTCCAGAATGACTTGAAGTGATCCAGAATAATTAAAAAGTAAAAGAAAAATGACAAACAACGTCCAAAATGACTAAAAATGGTCTAAAATGACTCAGAATGACTCAAAACTTGCCCAGAATCATTAATAAATGGCCCAACATGACCTCAAAACGCCCCCAAATTCAGATTTATCCAGAATGACTCAAAATAATCAAGAATAATAAAAGAAACATAATACAAAATGACAAACAAATGTCCAAGATGGTTTAGAATTGCTCCAAAATGACTAAAAAATGGCAACAAATGACTAAAAATAGTCTTAAATGACAAAAAAAATGTCCAAAATAACTCAAAATTACTCAACACTTGCCCAGAATAATTCATAAATTGACAACATGACCTCAGAACACCCCAAAATGATTCAAATTTGTCCAAAATGACGATGAAATTGTCTTAAATGACAAACAAACGTCTAAGATGGCGTAGAATTGGTCTAAAATGACTAAAAAATGGTCTAAAATGACAACAAATGTCCAAAATAACTCTGGATTTCACTCAAATTGACTTGAAACGGTACAGAATCATTAAAAATGTCCCAAAATGACATAAAATCTTTTCAGAATGATTAAAAAATGGCGTAAAATGGCCTCAGATAATTCAAAATTGTCCAGAATAATTTTAAAAAATAGTCAAATGACAAACAAATGTCCAAGATGGCATAGAATTGGTCCAAAATGACTAAAAACTGTCCAAAATACTTCTGGATTCTCCTCAAAATGACTCTAAACGGTCCAGAATCATTAATAATTGACCCCAAAACGCCCCCAAATGATTCAAATTTGTCCAAAATGATTCACAAATTGCACAAATTGACAACAAATGTCCAAAGTAACTTCAGACTGTGTTCAGAGTGAATCCACACTGGTCCAGCAGGACGTCCCAGATGGATCCGGATGTGGCTGAAGTCCTGGATCTGAGCCGGTCTCCTTCTGGTCTGCTGCTGTTCTCTGGTCCCCTTTGTGTTGTTGACACAGACTCTCGGTCAGAAACCTCCAGGCGGCAGCGGTAAATATTTACCGAGACAGAAAACAACAGTTCTGTCCACGTGAGGTTCTGCGGCGGCGACGAGGTCTGAACTGTGGGAACCTCACAGGAAGTGGTCGGAAACAAACCTGCCGCCGTAACCGTGGCAACCCCAGACGACCGGAAACCGACCCCGACATGAAAACGTGGATTCAGACGAGCGCGGGGGCCGACGGGATCACGCTGGTGTCGGCGCCTTATTTGTTGTGTTGGTTTAGACCACGTTTTACCCAGCAGCTTTTCAAAATAAGACGCGGATTCACACGTTAGACACTTTAGAGAATAAAAGATTCTGTTACTTCAGCAGAGTTCAGCTCAATTAAAGGATTCTTCCCCTGTTTTTTTGAGTTTATTTGACCGTGAAAGTTCATTTTCAGTCATTTCAACCACAAACAGCTCAGTGATTGTCCACTTCTTTTATTTTAAATGACTAAATATTTGTCCAAAGTGGCACAAAATTGTCCAAAATGACAGAAAGTTTTCAAATTGACTTAAAATTTGTCCAAAATAACGTCGAAAACATCTGAATATTTCTCCAGAATGACACATGAAGTCCCAGATGACCACAATTGTTGAATAGTTTTGTCAGAAAAGCTTAAAATTTGTCCAAAATGACTCACAGATTGTCAGGAATTATTCAAAAACTGTCCAAAATTAGTTAAAGGTTTTCCAAAATAACATCCAAAATGACTCAGAATGACAAAGAAATTACCAAAATTGACTTGATTGGCTTTTTCCAGAATAAAACGGTTAAAAAATTACTCGAAATTTGTCTTAAACTTGTCCACAACGACGAAATAAATGTCCAGAATTACTCAGAAATTGTTCAAAGTGCCCACTAACATACGATTTTTTTGAAAGTGCCTGAACACATCTCCAAAATGACCAGAAAAAAATCCAAAATGACTCGAAATCAGTCCAAAAAGACAACATAAAAGTCCAGAATGACTTAAAATGAACCCAAACTGAGTCTTGAATCATTCAGATGTTCAAAATGATTTGAAGACTGTTAAAAGATCTTTAAAAACGCCCAAATTAACTGAAGATTTGTCGAAAAATTCAAAAGAATTACTTCTTACTTTTTTCCCAAAACAGCTTAAAACGTATCAAAAATGTCTTAGAACTCGTCCAAAATGACTCAAAACCTCTTTAACGACTGTATATTTGTCTACAGTGACTTAAAAGGATTTAAAATTTGTCCTATATGACTTTGAAACCTGTCTAAGAAGACGACACAGTTTTCCAAAATGACCAAATAAATGTCCAGAATTACTAAAAAACTCTTCAAAATGCTGTCCCAAAAGCCCACATAGAGATGCAAAACAGCCACAAAGAGACAACTAAAGACAGACGCAAAACTAACAAGTAGAGATTCAAAACAACAACAAAGAGACACAAAACGACAAAAAGGGATGCAAAACAACAACAAACAGACACAAAACGACCACAAAGAGACACAAAACGACCAAAAAGAAACGCAAAACGACAAAAAGAGACGCAACGACGAAAAAAAGGGATGCAAAACGACCACAAAGAGACGCAAAACAACCAAAAAAAGACGCAACGATGAAAAAAAGAGATGCAAAACAACCAAAAAAAGACACAAAACGACCAAAAAGAAACGCAAAACGACAAAAAGAGACGCAACGACAAAAAAAAGGGATGCAAAACGACCACAAAGAGACGCAAAACAACCAAAAAAAGACGCAAAACGACAAAAAAAGACGCAAAACAACTAAAAAAAGACACAAAACTAACAAGTAGAGATGCAAAACAACAACAAAGAGACACAAAACGACAAAAAAGATGCAAAGCGACCAAAAGAGACGCAAAACAACCAAAAAGAGACACAAAACTAACAAGTAGAGATGCAAAACAACAACAAAGACACACAAAATGACCACAAAAAGACACAAAATGACACCAGTCAGATGTTGCTGTTGTCATATTTAGGACTCTGGTAGATCTGGACTCTCTCCTTTACCTGTGTTTTCCTCTGTTGTCTGACTTCAGGTCAACCTGTAGATGTAAATGTGTAGATCTGCATTGTGAGAGGTGGAACCTTGCTGACGCTGCTGTGTGTTGGTTGCAGATGTTTGACTGGATCAGCCACAACAAGGAGGTCTTCCTGCAGAGCCACACTGAGATCGGTCGAGGATACCAACATGCTGTGGAGCTGCAGACGCAACACAACCACTTCGCCATGAACTCCATGGTACGTACGGCACAGAATATCACCACATCCGGACGTGCAGCTCCGCCAGACTGACCTCCTGTCGCTGTGTTTCCTCCAGAACGCCTACGTGAACATCAACAGGATCATGTCGGTGGCAAGTCGGCTGGCCGAGGCCGGGCATTACGCCTCCACTCAGATCAAGCAGATCTCAGGGCAGCTGGATCAGGACTGGAAAAGCTTCGCCGCCGCGCTGGACGAGCGATCCACCATCCTAGCCATGTCATCGGTGTTTCACCAGAAGGCCGAACAGGTGAGACACAAAACGACCACAAAGAGACACAAAATGACAACAAAAAAGACACAAAACGACCACAAAGAGACACAAAATGACCACAAAGAGACACAAAATGACCACAAAGAGACACAAAACGACCACAAAGAGACACAAAATTAATAACTAGAGATGCAAAACGACAAAAAAAGACGCAAAACGACAAAAAAAGATGCAAAACGACAAAAAGAGATGCAAAACTAACAAGTACAGATGCAAAACGACCACAAAGAGACATAAAACGACAACAAAGAGACACAAAATGACCACAAAGAGACACAAAATGACCACAAACACTCACAAAATGACCAGAAAGAGACGCAAAATGACCACAAAGAGACACAAAATGACCACAAAGAGACACAAAACGACCACAAAGAGACACAAAATGACCACAAAGAGACACAAAATGACCACAAAGAGACACAAAATGACCACAAACACTCACAAAATGACCACAAAAAGACACAAAATGACCACAAAGAGACACAAAATGACCAGAAAGAGACACAAAATGACCACAAAGAGACACAAAACGACCACAAAGAGACACAAAAGGACCACAAAGAGACACAAAATGACCACAAAGAGACACAAAATGACCACAAACACTCACAAAATGACCACAAAGAGACACAAAATGACCACAAAGAGACACAAAATGACCAGAAAGAGACGCAAAATGACCACAAAGAGACACAAAATGACCACAAAGAGACACAAAATGACCAAAAAGAGACACAAAACGACCACAAAGAGACACAAAAGGACCACAAAGAGACACAAAATGACCACAAAGAGACACAAAATGACCACAAACACTCACAAAATGACCACAAAAAGACACAAAATGACCACAAAGAGACACAAAATGACCACAAAGAGACACAAAACGACCACAAAGAGACACAAAATGACCAGAAAGAGACACAAAACAACTACAAAGAGACACAAAACAACTACAAAGAGACACAAAACAACTTCAGAGACACAAAATAACTACAAAGAAACAAAACAACTACAAAGAGACACAAAACAACTTCAGAGACACAAAATGACCACAAAAAGACACAAAAAGACCACAAAGAGACACAAAACAACTACAGAGAGACACAAAATGACCACAAAGAGACACAAAACAACTACAAAGAGACACAAAACAACCACAAAGAGACACAAAACAACTACAAAGAGACACAAAATGACCACAAAAAGACCACAAAGAGACACAAAACAACTACAGAGAGACACAAAACAACTACAGAGAGACACAAAACAACTACAGAGAGACTCAAAACAACTACAGAGAGACACAAAACAACCACAAAGAGACACAAAATGACCACAAAAAGACACAAAAAGACCACAAAGAGACACAAAACAACTACAGAGAGACACAAAACAACTACAAAGAGACACAAAATGACCACAAAGAGACACAAAACAACCACAAAGAGACACAAAACGACCACAAACAGCTTCTTAATGAGGATAAGCACCAGGTGTAATGCTGTGAACTGAGTTCTGTGTTTGTTCCTTAGTTCCTGTCGGAGGTGGAGGCCTGGTGTAAAGTCTGCAGTGAAGGAGGTTTACCGTCGGAGATGCAGGAGCTGGAGATCGCCATCCACCGACACCAGAGTCTGTACGAGCAGGTGACCCAAGCTTATACCGAGGTAAACCTATAAAACTGAAATATACCGAGTTTTATTAGAAACACAGCCCAGGCCTACACTGAGGTAAACCTGCTAAGTGTTATCAGAAACAAAGCCCACATGGAGCCCACAGAGTAGGAAATGTGACCGGCTGGTACTTTAAACTGAAGCTTTTCTGTCTTTGCTTCCAAAACACAGCTTTCTACATTTATTCTCTTCTATAAAACTGTTTTAAATCAAAAACTGGTTCCAAAATTCTGATTCCAGAAGAGAAAATTGCACGAACAATGGATTGTAGTGATTGCAGGTCATTTTAGTTTTGAACTAGTTTGATACTTGGATATACAAAACTAGTTCAAAAATTGTCTGTAGTGACAAAATAATGGTCAAATATGAAAAACCTGATTCAAAAATGGTTAAAAATATCCTTGAATGTGTACAATTTAAAAGAAAATATGTCCAAAATGACTAACAAATGGACCAATGTGACATTGATTGATTCAAAATGACTCAAAAATGGTTCAAAATGCCTCAGAATGAGTATAGTCTGATAACGATATGCCCAAAATGACTAACAAATGGATAAAGATGACAAAAAAATGGTTCAAAATGACTCAAAATGGGTAAAATGACTCAAAAATTGTTCAAAATGACTCAAAAATGGATAAAAATGACTCAAAAATGGTTCGAAATGCCTCAGAATGTCTACAATCTGATAAAGATGCGTCCAAAATGACTAACAAATGGTCCAATATGACAAAGAATGGTTCAAAATGACTCAAAAATAGTTTAAAATGGTTCAGAATGCCTCAGAATGTCTACAGTCTGATAAAGATATGTCCAGAATGACTAACAAATGGATAAAGATGAAAAATAATGGTTCAAAATGACTCAAAAATGGTTCAAAATGACTCAGAATGTGTACAGTGTGATAAAGTTACGTCCAAAATGACTAACAAATGGCCCAGTGTGACATAATTGACCAAAATTATGTCACATTGTCCAACATGAGGTAGGAATGATCCAAGTTAATTAAAGAACAGGTCCAAAATTTGACAAAAATCATCCAAAATGACTAACAAATGGTCCAATGTGACAAAGAATGCTTCAAAATGACTCAAAAATGTCTCCATAATGACTCAAAATTGGTTTAATGTCACAAAAAGTGCCCAATGTGACTCAAAAGTGGTTTGAAATGTCCTAAGAGATCCAAAATGAGTTAGAAATGATTTAAAAGCAACTTAAAATGGTTCGAAATGTCTCCGAATTGTACAGTGTGATAGGAGTGTGTACAGGAATAACTAACAAATGGTCCAATGGGATGTAATTTTGCCCAAATTGAGTCAAAAATGTGTCCAAAATGGCTCCAAACAGCTCCGACATGACAAGATTTTATCCAAAACAACTCAAAATTTGTTCAGTGTCTCAACATTTGTCAAAAAATGACTCAAACATGGTCGAGCGTGAGGTAGAACTGATCAGAAATGACTCAGAAATGGTTCAAGATGTCTCAGAATGTGGACAGTGTGATAAAAATATGTCCAAAATGTCCAAATAAATGGTCTAAAATGACTCAAAAATGTCTCCATAATGACTCAAAATAGGTTTAATGTCACAAAAAGCGTCCAATGTGACTCAAAAGTGGTTTGAAATGTCCCAAGAGTCGTCCAACATGAGTTAGAAATGATCTAAAAGCAACTTAAAATGGTTCAGAATGTCTCAAAATTTTGCGCTGTGATAGAAATGTGTACAGGAATAACTAACAAATGGTCCAAATGGTTCAAGATGACCCAAGAGTCGTCCAAAATGTCAGGGTTAGGGTTCACAAAGCAGCTTAAAGTGGTTCAAAATGACCCAAGAGTCGTCCAGCATGAGTTAGAAATCATCCAAAAGGACAACAAATTAATCAAAGCAGCTTAAAATGGTTCAAAAATGTCTCAGAATGGGACAATATGATAGAAATGTGTACAGGGATGACCAACAAATGGACCAATGGGATGTAATTTTGCCCAAATTGAGTCAAAAATGTGTCTAAAATGACTCCAAACAGCTCTGACATGACAAAATCTGATCCAAAACAACCTAAAATGTGTTCAGTGTCTCAACATTTGACCAGAAACGTCTCCAACTTTGTCCAAAATGAGCCCAAATTTGTACGACGTGTTAAAAATAGATCAATAAAGACTAATAAATGTGACGTAAATGTGTCCAGAGCGACTCAGAAGTGTCTCCTAATGACTCAGAATAGGTTCAGTTTGACACCATTTGACCAAAATGACCTAAAAAGACCAAACAAAGCGACTCAAAGTGGTTCAAAATGTCAAAACAAGCACAGAGCAGCAGGTGAAGGTCACAGAGACCAAACCTGTGTCTTAATGTTCTACCATCAGCAGTATTTGCCCACCTTTCCTTCACCTGTGTCCTTCCCTGCGTGTTCTTACCTGTGTGTGTCCTCCAGGTGAGTCAGGACGGTAAGGCGCTGCTGGACGTCCTGCAGAGACCCCTGAGTCCCGGGAACTCCGAGTCCCTCACAGCCACGGCCAACTACTCCAAAGCAGTCAGTGTCCTCCTCCCGGCCGCCAACACTCACTATTACTATCACTATTCACTGTTCGCTGAACCTGTGTGTCCCCGAGCAGGTCCACTGCATCCTGGACGTGGTCCACGAGGTCCTGCACCATCAGCGGCGCCTGGAGAACATCTGGCAGCACCGGAAGGTCCGACTGCACCAGAGGCTGCAGCTGTGTGTTTTCCAGCAGGACGTCCAGCAGGTAAACGGACTGAGACACTGAGAAAACAGGGAAAATATGGCTTCAAGAGGAGCCACAGAAAATACGTTAAAAATGGTGGAAAAGTATGAAAATAACAGCAAATATGTTTGAGAGATTTCTAGTTTTTCTGGATTTAAATACAGTTAAATAGTGTCATTTTACAGTCACACATAGCAAAAATAAATAAATAAATGAATAAATAAATAAAAATATTGATGTTTTTTTTAATTTTACTATCAACATGTAAATATCTTTTTTTCCTGTGATTTCACACAATATTATCTGGACTTTAACAAAACAGAGAACATCTTTAAAATAATATTAATTAATAATGATCATACATAATCTTTTAATAAAAATATATGAATTTGTAGAATTTTATTTAACATGTAAATTAATATTTTTTTGTCAAATTTTGTCAAATTATGTAAAAAAAAATCTGAAATTTTATAAATTATATAAATTAATATTTTCTGACATTTTGTAAATTTAGTAAATTAATATTTTTGTTCAAATTTAGTAAATTATGTAAAAACAAATCTAAAATTTTGTAAATGATGTAAATTAATCTTTTTCTCTAAAATTGTGTAAATTATATAAATTAATATTTTTCTGACATTTTGTAAATTATGTAAATTATTATTTTTCCTAAATTTAGTAAATTCTGTAAATTAATATTTTTCCTCAAATTTTGTAAATTATGTAAATTAATATTTTTTTCTGAAATATTGAAAATAATGTAAATTAATATTTTTTCTGAAATTTTGTAAATAATGTAAATTCATATTTTTCTGACATTTTATAAATTTGGGGAATTAATATTTTTTCTGAAATTTTTGTAGTTATTGTCTTTAATTTAACAAAACAGAAAAAAACATTGAAATAACAATTTATAAAATTAATTATAATTTTTTCAGTCCTTGATATACATATTTTTTGTCAAATAAATCAAATATGTTTCTATTTGTTTTACAGCCAACATGTAAATTCATTTTTTTTTTTACATTTTATTTTATTGTAATTTAACAAAACTAGGAAAATCTGTAAAATAAGAGTTGAGAAAATAATTTAACACGTTTCAGTCTCTAACATACATAAACTATCTTTTAAATACAGCAAATATCTGTAAAATATAGTTTTTTTTCCTGATTTAAATTCAGTAAAAATTGCGTAATTTTTTTGATGTGGACATTATTTACATTTTTTTGTTGTTATTTTACATTTAACATATAATTTTTTTTTTTTAACTGGATTTTACTTGTAATTTAACAACACCAAAAGTAAAATCATAAAATTACAGTTAACTGTTTAAAATCTGTTTACGACATTATTTTTTACAGTGCACAAAGCGTACATGTGTTATTGAGGGGAAAGAACGAGATAAAACCGTCCATGTTGCCTGTAAATTTTTTGTTTCTGCAGGTTTTCTAGGAACTGAAAGATAAAAACATTCAAATATTTTTATTGCAGTTTACTGAAAAAGCGTCTGTGTTGTGCTTTAGGGAGTTTTCTCCAACTACAGCCTGAGATCTGGTCTGTCGCTGTGTAATGTGGTGGTTTAGCGTGAAGTCAGGCCACCAGACGACAGCGACCGATGAACTTTACTCTGAGATTCTCCACAACGTGTTCATTCATCTCTGAACCTGCTGTGAAAAGAGATAAAACCTGCTGCTGCTCCTGTTTCCACCAGCAGACTGTGGATTCCTGCAGGTCCAAAATTAAACCTGAAGTGACAAAGAAATGGTTCAAAATGACTCAAAAATGCATCAGAATGTGTCCAGTGTGATAAAAATATGTAGCAAATAGTCCAAGGTGACATGATTTTGTCCCAGATGACTCTTAATTTTCCTCATAATGTTTAAAAATAGGTTCAATATGACACAATTTGCCCAAAATGGCCTAAAAATGATCTAAAAATGACTAAAATTAGTCCAAATTGACTTTCATATGATCAAAAACTGACCATAACCTGTTCAGGAAGACTCAGAAATGGTTCCAGACGTCTCCAGATTCAGTCGCTGTGTCTTTAATGTCGTATAAACAGGCATCAGGTACAGTCGAAGAGTGTTTTGGCTCCATGAAAACGTTTCTATGTGACCCCAGAGGCAGCGTTTAGAAGCACCAAGACAAAGAAGAAGAAGAAGAAGAGATCACATCAGCGGTTATAAATCCAGTAAAACAGAACTCTGCCAGTCGACTCTTCATGCTTCAGTCTGTATTGGACCCGAGAGACGAGCTCCAGAACCAGATTCATGCAGGAAAGTGAGACCAGCGAGACGGAACCTCGCAGAAAAGTCCATAAATCAGAGGAAAGCAGGGCTGTTGTAGCGCGGCAGGAAATATTCCACCCAGGAGAGGAAGACGAGGCCGCGGCAGAGCGCATGGAGGCTGGACTTGGCTGCCGAGAGTCGGACCTGAGCCTGAACCTCCCTGAAGATCCATCCGGACCGGCTGACTTCATCGGGCTGCTCCGGGTCCAGAAAACCAAACGTAGTGACGTGATAATGAGTGGAAGTCAGGGAAGAGCTCAGCGGAGCAACAGGAGGACGGAGAGTGTTTGGTGTGACTCGAAAATGGTTCAAGATGACCCAAGAGTCGTCCAAAATGTCAGGGTTAGGGTTCGCAAAGCAGCTTAAAGTGGTTCAAAATGACCCAAGAGTCGTCCAACATGAGTTAGAAATCATCCAAAAGGACAACAAATTAATCAAAGTAGCTTAAAATGGTTTAAAAATGTCACAGAATGGGACAATATGATAGAAATATGTACATAAATGATGAACAAATGGTCCAATTAGACATAATTTTTCCCAAATTGAGTCAAAAATGCGTCCAAAATGACTCCAAACAGCTCTGACATGACAAAATTTGTTCAGTGTCTCAAGATTTGCCCAAAAACATCTCAAACATTGTCCAGAATTAGTTAGAAATGATCCAAAATGACTCAACATTCATCCAAAATGGCCTAAAAATAACCCAAAGAGTGTGTTCAGCGTCACAAAAACTCTCCAGTGTGACCCGAAAATGGTTCAAAATGCCCCAAACGTTGTCCAGAATGTGTTAAAAATCATCTAAAAATTCAAAAATGTCCCTATAGTGGCTCAAAACGGGTTTAATATGATGGAATTTGATCCAAAATGACTCAAAATTCGTCCGAAATTATCCAAAAACTTGTTCAAAGCAGCTTAAAATGGTTCAAAAATGTCACAGAATGGGACAATATGATAGAAATATGTACATAAATGACTAACAAATGGTCCAAATGGACATAATGTTGCCCACATTGAGTCAAAAATGTGTCCAAAATGACTATAAACAGCTTCGACATGACAAAATTTGTTCAGTGTCTTAAGATTTGCCCAAAAACGTCTCAAACATTGTCCAGAATTAGTAAGAAATATCCAAAATGACTCAACGTTCATCAAAAATGACCTAAAGTAACCCAAAGAGTCGTCCAAAATGAGTTAGAAATCATCCAAAAGGACAAAGATGTGCAGAAAACGACTCGGAAATGGTCCAATGTGACAAAATCGTGTCCAAGATGACTCAGAAATGGTCCATAATGACTCAAAATAGGTTGAAAATGACATAAAATAGGTTCAGTGTCACAAAAACTGTCCATTGTGACCCGAAAATGGTTCGAAAGGCCTCAGATGTTGACCAGAATGTGTTAGAAATCATCTAAAAATTCAAAAATGTACCCATAGTGGCTCAAAATGGGTTTAATATGACAATATTTGATCCAAAATGACTCAACATTTGTCAAAAATGGCCTAAAAATTATGAGAAAACTTGTTCAAAGCAGCTTAAAATGGTTCAGAATGTCTCAGATTTGTACAGTGTGATAGGAGTGTGTACAGGAATGACCAACAGATGGTCCAATGGGATGTAATTTTACCCACATTGAGTCAAAAATGTGTCCAAAATGACTCCAAACAGAACCAACATGACAAGATTTTACCCAAAACAATTCAAAATGTGTCTCAAGATTTGTCAAAAATTGTCGAGTGTGACGTAGAAATGGATCAAAAATGTATATTTAACTATTTCCAACGTATTTTAACCGTTTTATTTGAATTTCTTTTGTTGACAGGGTGTTTTATAAATATTATTTGGAAAAAGTAAATCAAGGACTGACCGTGGGTAATATTTTTTTAACTGTTATGTAAATAATCTCCACATTTTTTAAAATATTTTTTTTCTTTTAGAAAATCTGACTGTAGATTTACACCATTTGAAATGTATTTAAATAAAAAAAAAAAAACATTATTTTTTAAAGATATTTTTCATTATTTAAAAAACATGATATAATTGTTTGAACTGTTGTCTCACAGATTTCCTCTGTTTTGTTAAAAACTATAATTAAATTATTTTTATTTATTTATTTTTAAAATTATTTTTAACATTTAAATCAACCAAAAAAAATAAATATTATAAAAAATATTTCTGTAATTTTACAATTTTTTTGTGTTTTGTTAAATTCGAGTTAATATTTTGTAAAATTACTCAATCTACATGTTAATTAAATTTTTATAATAATAAAAACACATTTTTTTTTTAAAGTTTCACGATATTTAAATATTCAAAAATATTATTTTCCAGTCTTTTGCCTTTATTTATTTATTTTTGTTGTTTCTTTTTTTTTTTTTTTTTTTTTTTTTTTTTTTTTTTTTTTTTTTTTTTTTTTTTTTTTACCCACTTTTACATTTTCTTTAAATTCAGTTTTAAACTAGTCTGTACTTTTATTTTAGTTGTTGCCTCTTCTCTTATTTATTTCACATTTTCTCTAAATAATTTTCATTTCTCTGTTTTAATTCAGATTTAAATGTTCTGGAGGTTATTTCAAGCTTTGGATTTGCATTTGAATATTCCTCCAAATGCGTGCGGACACAGGTTGGACAGGCTGTGTTGAGAAAACGATCACATTTAACATCTTCTAATATAATAATAGATGTAATATTCATGTAGAACATGAGAGCAGCGACACCAGAGAGCAGCGTCTGGCTCTGACCTACATTCTGCCCACGGATCAGGCAGGTTTCATCAGCCTGATTCCTAATTCATGAAGCCTCAGAGCGTTTTGTGCAGCAGAAACAGAAACCGACTCTGAAGGTGTTTTCCTCCCCGCAGGTGATGGACTGGATAGAAAACCACGGCGAGGCCTTCCTCAGCAAACACACCGGCGTGGGCAAGTCCCTGCACCGAGCTCGAGCCCTGCAGAAGAGACACGACGACTTCGAGGACGTCGCTCAGGTGAGTCTACCTGGAGGATGGAGGTGGATGCACCTGCGTCTTGTGATGTGTGGTGAAAACGTCGAGCTCCAGTCCCGCTCTGGTTCAACCTCCAACCATCCCGAAGTCAGGAGGTTGTTTTTTTAATCAATATCCACTCCTTTTCTTAAAAACATCTGTAAGCAATCTGCCTGATTAATCCCAAATTTTCAGACCCTCCGTAGCAGCTGCTGGAAGCATGAACACTCGGCTGCTTATAACCATGTATGGTCTCCTCTGAAGGGTCCGCTGGAGATGTTATCCACCGCCGAACCTCACGGCTGCACTCCGTCAAACTCTGGACGTGAAGTTCTGCTTTGCAAAGTTTAAAAAAAAAAACACAACACTGGGAAAAGGTTGTGGGCAGAAATGTGGCTTCTGTACAGAAACCTTTTGTTGGGTTTCCAGGTTTTAAAAGTGGCTGGTTGATACTGTACATATGTAGACCACTAGAAAACAGGAAAAGAACTAAAATCCAGACTGGTCCGTGTACGTAGCGGCCATTTGTTGTCTTATTTTGAGATTTCAAAATAAAAACGAAAAATAAACCGTTTCCCTTTTTTTCGGTGATAAAACAGAAGACAGGCCCTAATCCATTATCCATTATCTGTTATCTGATTTAATTAGATGTGTTTGTAAATGGAAATTAAAATTAAAATACACCTGTGGAAAACTTATTTCTCTATTTCCTGTTGGTTTTGGCTCCGTGACCCGTCTGACTTCTGAAGAGGAGCTAGCGATTTAGCGCTAGCTCCGCCGTTAGCGCTAAGTCGCTACTTTGCTTTCTGGCAAAGCTAAAGTAACAGAAAACCTCCAAATCTCCCCAAAAACGTCCCGAAAAGCAGCCGAACGTTAGCGATTTAGCGCTAGCGGCAGAGCTAGCGGCACCACAAGGTCCCTCCAAAGGGACAAATAAACCCCACGCTGGTGAAAAGTCCACTGTGAAATAGTGAACAATGTGAGCCAAGCAACGTTTGGACCCCACAGTGGGTCTTCATCAGGCCACGGCACACAGCAAGGTCTGCTAACAGTGAGCTAACACTGGAGCTTTAGACACCAGATCCTTCCTCATCAGAAGTCAGACGGGTCACGGAGCCAAAACCAACAGGAAGTAGAGAAATAAGTTTTCCACGGGTGTATTTTAATTTTAATTTCCATTTACAAACATCTAATTAAATCGGATAACAGATAATGGATAATGAATTAGGGCCCGTTTTCTGTTTTTCATTTTGTATTATCACTGAAAAAAAAACAGGAAACGGTTTATTTTTCATTTTTATTTTGAAATCTCAAAATAAGAAAACGAATGGCTGCGACGTACACGGACCCAAACTAAAATCGACATGTGGAGCAAAATAAAATTGACATAAGAGGAAGGAGCATGATTCTGGGTGGTTGCTGGGCAGATTCTGTGGTAGTAGATGCTGCAATTAAAGCACCCAGAAAGGGAAAGTGGCAGCACGTGTGAATATTGTGGATAATGTTGGATAAAAAGTGACCTCATGGCGCCATTTACACTGGAAATAATGCCCCTCCCAAAACAAGAAAGAACAACGGTGACACATAAACAACGTTTTCAGAGCTTTGTACTCTGGGATCTAGGTTCAGAAAGGATCGTTTTCAGACCCCAAAACGCCGACTTGGTGGACGATACATGGGTTGGATGGACTATTGGTGGGTTTAGTCCTTCCTGTGGACGGGGCCTTAATCAGGTGACTTTCTGCTTCAGGAGCTCGGTTCAGCCCTTTTCAGTTGTTGGAATTCATTTTTTCAGCTCTGGAAGTTTCTGCTTGTACCTTCCTCAGAGGAGGAACTTTTTTCTTCCCTGAAAACGCTTCTACAGGGGCAGTTCTTGAAGTCGCACAAGTTTCTGCAATGAAAAACAGCCTAAATGTCATTAAAAGTCAGTAAGTTATTAAGATAAAACTGCCTCAAATGAACCCTATTAACCAGAAAAACTGGAGCATATTCAGCAGAAAAAGTCTTGCACAGGCGACCTCCATCCTAATGAATGAACTAAAGGTTCAAACGCAACTAAACAGCAACTACATGGTCCTATATGCAGCTGTCATGCCCTTAACTAAGCATAACTTTAAGCCTTAATCTAATTAAAGCTGTTGTGTTCTACACAAATTCACCCTGTACAGTTGTCCTGAACCAGGAAATTAGCTAAAGAGACCAAAACTGTTTGTTGCACCAGCCTGTAAACGTGTTTATTTCTGTTGTAAAGTTGGACATTTTAACATGGGGATGGAGTCGCTTTTGGAGCCTCAAGTGGACATTTGAGGAACTGCAGTTTTTGGCATTTTTATTTTTTCAGCTCTGGAGGTTTCTGCTTGTACCTTCCCCAGAGGAGGAACTTTTTTTTCCCTGAAAATGGTTGTACAGGGGCAGTTCTCGAAGTCGCACAAGTTTCTGCAATGAAGAACAGTTTCAATATAATGAAAAAGTCAGTAAGTTATTAAGATAAATCTGCCTCAAATGAACCCTATTAACCAGAAAAACTGGAGCATAATTAGCAGAAAAAGTCTTGCACAGGCGACCTCCATCCTAATGAATGAACTAAAGGTTCAAACGCAACTAAACAGCAACTACATGGTACGATATGCAGCTGTCATGCCTTAACTAAGCATAGCTTTAAGCCTTAATCTAATTAAAGCTGTTGTGTTCTACACAAATTCACCCTGTACAGTTGTCCTGAACCAGGAAAATAACTAAAGAGACCAAAACTATGTGTTGCACCAGCCTGTAAACGTGTTTATTTCTGCTGTAAAGTTGGACATTTTAACATTGGGATGGAGTCGCTTTTGGAGCCTCAAGTGGACATTTGAGGAACTGCAGTTTTTGTAATTTTTAGTTTTTTCAGCTCTGGAGGTTTCTGCTTGTAGGAACTTTTTTACTCCTAATAAGGGGACAGTTCTTCCCAAATTTCTGCAATGAAAACAGCTTAAATATAACAAAAGTTTATAAGTTATGAAGGTGAAACTGCCTCAAATGAACCCTATTAATCAGAAAAACTGCAGCATATACATCAAAAGAAATCTTGCACAGTCAACCGCCATCCTAATGACTGAACTAAAGGCTCCAACAGCGTGTCGACACGGCACCGGAGACAGCTTACGCAAGCAAACAGCAACTACATACATTTATAGTCCACGCAGCCTCTAATGAGAACACGACAAACACTGGGACTCTTGTGTCCAGTGTAGAGCAGATCAAACCTCAGTGTAGCTGCATTTATGCAACATCTGTTATTCAGCTCGATGCTCCAAATTGTCAGTTAGATCTGCTTAAAGAAGCGTGCAAACACAGTTTACAGACTGTTTAGTTCGTATGCAGCCGGAGCTCTGAGGGGCTTTGAAGTGGAGACGATGCACTGAGAGCGTTTGATGCTCTTTTCTATTGAAGCTGTCAGTTGTCTGCTTTAATTTGCTTTACAGTCGAGTTAGTGAGTGAGTGTGTGTGACTTTACGACATAACAGTGGAAACACAAAGACGTGGGAAACAGTCAAACAGCATCTTCTGTGATCAGGATCATTGAATCTGTCGGTGCAGTTAAACAGGTTTATTTTGCTTTTTTCCTTCTTTCTCGCTCCTCGTCTTCTTTGTCCTTCTGTCATTCGAATCCTCGACCATTAATAATCATTTACAGCGCTGGTCGATGGAGTTTCAGTGAAGGGATAATCCTATAAAAGAGTGAGTGTTAATCCTATAAAGAGTAGTTGTGTAATCTGATGTTTACACTCTGGATTAGGATTAACCTTGTAAACCTGCTGTAGAGACTCTCCCTCTTCAGTTTGGGCTGTTTTGTCAGTAAAATTCTCCACTTATTAACAAGCATAACATTAATAAATCTAGCACACGTTTAGGATACATGCCAGACATGAATATGTAAGTATGTTTACTCACACACATGGCTCATGTGTATGTGGAGAGTTTACACGCCATGTTAATGTCCTTTAACCATCATTACTGCTGAGTAAGTCTTAACTCATCTGCATCTGATTATGTGCATCTATTAGAGCCGACCACACATCAAACAGAAAACTCTCATTAAACTCTTCATCCTTCAGCTTCTTCTCGCTGCTTTAAATCTTTATTCCTCCAGGGAAAGTTGATGCTGCGTTATCTGCTCTTCTACCAACAGGTGAAGGGTAATTGAAAGGTCACATTTTGTAAAGAGAGCTAAGCAAAAGCACGTCTGGAAATGCAAAAAATGAAATCAAAGTTTTGCAGCTCAGGTTTCTGTAGGCTATTATGGAGACCAATGGGGGAAAAAGACCTCAAAAGTGGAGGTTTTGCTAACATAGAGACCAAAGTCATCCTGTTCAGGCCAAAATGAAAGCTAACATTATCTTGTTTAGGCTAACAAAACCATTATCTTAATTATGCTAATGTAACTGTTATTTCAAATGCTAATGTAACAGCTATGATATCTTGGCTAGGCTAAAGTAACAGCTAACCATATATCATTTTGGCTAATGTAACAGCTAACATGGGCTAGTGTAACAACTAATACAACAGAACAGCTAGCATTATCTTGTTTAGCCTACTGTAGCTGCCGATATCTTGTCTAGGCTAATGTGATGCTAGTGTATGCTACCGTAACAGTGAACATAATCTTGTTTAGTCTACCACAGCAGCTAACATTATCCTAATTAAGCTAATATAACAGTTAATTTGATGTTGATTAAACTAATGTAACAGCTAACTTTATCTTGTTTTGGTCAGCGTGGCTGCCACATATTGCCTAAGCTAATGTAATGGCAAACCTTAACTAGTTTAAGTTGCCGTAACAGAAAATCTTGTTTAGGCTACAATAAAAGCTAACCTTATCTTATTTAAGCTAATGTATTGGTTAATGTTATGCTGTTTAAGCTAACATAGCCGCTAACATTATCTTCTTTAGGTCAGTGTAGCTGCCAAATATTGTCTAAGCTAATGTAATGGCGAACCTTATCGAGTTTAAGTTGCCGTAACAGCAAACACTATCTTGTTTAGGCTAACATAAAAGCTAACCTTATCTTATTTAAGCTAATGTAGTGGTTAATGTTATGCTGTTTAGGCTAACATAACCGCTAACATTATCTTGTTTAGTTCAGTGTAGCTGCCAAATATTGTCTAAGCTAATGTAATGGCAAACCTTATCGAGTTTAAGTTGCCGTAACAGCAAACACTATCTTGTTTAGGCTAACATAAAAGCTAACCTTATCTTATTTAAGCTAATGTAGTGGTTAATGTTTTGCTGTTTAGGCTAACATAACATGTTACATTATATTGTTTAGACTAATATAACAGCTAACATTATCTTTCTTAGCTAACATAATCTTGTTTAGGCTAACATAGCTGCTAATATTATCTTATTTGAGCTAATGTAACGGTTAATGTTTGTTTTGTCTAATGTAGCAGCTAAATTATCTTATATAAGCTAATGTTGCTGCCAAATTATTGTCCAAGCTAATGTATTGGCTAAGAATGTTTAAACTGCTATACCAGTTAACATTATATTGTTTAGGCTGGCATAGCGGCTAACATTATCTTATTTAAGCTGTGTAATGTGCAATGTTATGGTGTTTAGGCTAACATATTAGCTAACATTATCTTGTGTAAGGTTATGTAACAGTTAAGATTATCTTGTTAAGGCTAAAGCAGTTGCTAACATTATCTAGTGTAGGCGAATGCAGCTGTAAGATTATTTTGTTTAGGCTAACATAAATATCTTTTGGCCTTTAATCAGTTTAAAACACAAAGATGTAAAACATTTACTGCCTGGTTGGGTTGATCTACTGTGTGTTTATAGTGCTACATGTAAGAGCTGCATTAGCATCAGAAGGAGCGCTAATAGTTTTATGTTAAGTTCATTTAAATCTTTAATCTGGGTGAAAAGTTTCTGTGTTCAGGTGCCTGAGGTTTCTGCTTCCTGTCATCTCTCTGCTATAATCCTCACACTGAACCGAACCAGTCATGCAGCAAAGCGCAATAATCTCTTGTATATTATAACCTTTATCTCCAGACTAATCCCTCCAACATGTGAAATATCCACAAATACCCCAACTCATACCCAAGAATAACAGTTTTTACATGGCAGCACTTCCTCATTTCACTCCAGCCTGCAGTCAGAATGTCTCAGACGTAATATATTTCCTGAAGTGAGGTATTCCAGATCATCTGTTGTATTTACCAGCAGAGACCGACGCTAATCCGTTTGTCCCGATGAATGCTGGGAGCTTTAATACTCAGACAGGATTTAGTCCTTTTTATAAGAGGAGGAAGAAATGGAAATGTTTCGCTGCTGACAGAATTTTACTACAGCATATATTTGTGTGCTATTCCTGTCTAGCAGCGGGGTTTCGTGTAAATGTCATTAAATTAAACCAGGTACGCTGGTGGAGACTCCTAACACAGACAGATTTGGATGCTAATGTTAAAGCTAAAATCTATTGCCTAACATTGTCTAGTTCAGACTACGGTAACAGCTAACATAATCTTGTTTAGGCTGACAGTGGCTATCTTATTTGAGCTAATGTACATTAGACATTCAATGTTGTGTTGTTTAGGCTAACATAAAAGCTAACATTATCTTGTTTAGGCTAATGTAGCTGCCAAAATATTGTCCAAGCTAATGTATTGGCAAACATTGTCTAAACAGCTAACATAATCTTGTTTGAGCTAACAGCAGCTAATTTAATTTAATCTGTGCTACTGAAACAGTTTGTTTAGGCTAATTTAACAGATAATGTTATCATGTTTAGGCTAATGTAGCTGCCAAAGTCTTGTCTAGGCTAATGTAAAAGATTACATTGTCTTGTTTAGGCTACCGTAACAGCTAATATAATCTTAACTAGGCTGACTTTGTCATATTTTAGCTAACATAATATACATTAGACATTCAGCGTTGTTCAGGCTTACATAACAGCTAACATTATCCTGTTTAGGCTAACGTAGCTGCCAAAATATTGTCCAAGCTAATGTATTGGCTAACATTGTCTAGGTTAGGTTACAGTAACAGCTAACATCTTGTTTAAGCTAACAGCGGCTAACTTATTCTATTTTAGCTGCTGAAACAGTTTAGCGTTATGCTGTTTAGGCTAACGTAACAGATAACATTATGTTTGGACTAATGTAGCTGAAAGCCAAAGTCTTGTTTAGGCTAGTGTAAAAGATAGCATTGTCTTGTTTATTCTACCGTAACAGCAAACATAATCTTGTTTAATTTTAAAAAGTGGCTAATTTTATCTTATTTGAGTTAATGACCTAAATGGCTAACAGTGTTTAGTTTAAGCTACCGTATCAGCTAACATAATCTTAATTAGGCTAACTTTATCCTATTTCAGCTAACATAATATACATTAGACATTCAGCGTTGTTTAGGCTAACATAACAGCTAACATTATCCTGTTTAGGCAAATGTAACTGCCAAAAAATTGTCCAAGGTAAATTAATAGCTAATATTATGTATTTTAAGCTGCTAACAGCTAACAAAATGTGTGCAGACTGTCTTAAAGCCTATTGAAAATGACCAAAACATCCAAAATGAGGTAACATCTTCCCAAAATGTGGCCAAAGTCTTTGGTTGTTTTTGAGTTCACTCTACTTCTAGACATGGTTGTGCTGTTTTCAGAGGTGCAGGACTTTATATTGCAAAAACAAGCAGAAAAACATGACCGGAAAACTCTCCGATTCAGCAGGTTATAAATTCAGTAGGTTAAAAAAAACAAACCTAAAGCTTTTTTTCTCTTTGTTTTAGAATACGTACACTAATGCAGACAAGCTGCTGGAGGCGGCAGAACAACTGGCTCAAACCGGAGAATGTGACCCAGAAGAAATCTACAAGGCGGCCCGACACCTGGAGGTCCGGATCCAGGACTTCGTCCGCCGGGTCGAACACAGGAAGCTGCTGCTGGACATGTCGGTCTCCTTCCACACTCACACCAAAGAGGTGGGACATGCTTTTAATTTAACCACAGAGACTCATCACAGGTGTTTTCATTCTGTATTAATGGATCGATCGCACATCTGTCCAGCTGTGGTCGTGGATGGAGGAGCTGCAGAAGCAGCTGCTGGACGACGTCAGCTGCGACTCGGTGGACTCGGTTCAGACTCTGATCCAGCAGTTCCAGCAGCAGCAGACGGCAACGCTGGAGGCGACGCTCAACGTGATTAAAGAAGGAGAAGAATTAATACAGCAGCTCAGGTAATAATCAAATTATCATTATTCATGGTGCTGTTTGAGCGGAAGGAGCCCTGGTAATGATATTAATATTTATAATGTTATTAGAGGGGAAAGGATTTACTCAGCGGCTCAGGTTATAACATTAAAACTTTAAATGTCATTGAAAAGTCACATTCATGTAGCAGCCCAGGGAAGATTACAAATATATGACATATTTCCAGCCGGAGTGTGAATGCTGATTGGTAAATACACTAATTTTGCAAGCTCTGTTAGAAATGCAATCATAAATAAAGACACTAGATGAGATTAAATTAAATAAGATATCATAAGTGACAGAAGCACTTGGGTCCGTGTACGTCACGGCCATTCGTTTTCTTAATTTGAGATTTCAAAACAAAAGCGAAAAATAAACCGTTTCTCTCATTTTTCAGTGATAATACAAAATGAAAAACGGAAAATGGGCCATAATTCATTATCCATTATGCGTTATCTGATTTAATTAGATGTGTTTGTAAATGGAAATTAAAATTAAAATACACTCGTGGAAAACTTATTTCTCTATTTCCTGTTGGTTTTGGCTCCGTGACCTGTCTGACTTCTGAAGAGGAACTAGCGATTTAGCTAGCTCTGCTAAATGGCAGAGCTGGCGATTTAGCTAGCTAGCTCCGCCGCTAGCGCTAAATTGCTACTTTGCTTTCTGGCAAAGCTAAAGTAACAGAAAACCTCAAAACCTCCCCAAAAACGTCCCGAAAAGCAGCCGAACGTTAGCGATTTAGCGCTAGCGGCACCACAAGGTCCCTCCAAAGGGACAAATAAACCCCACGCTGGTGGAAAGTCCACTGTGAAATAGTGAACAATGTTTGCCAAGCAACGTTTGGACCCCACAGTGGGTCTTCATCAGGCCACGGCACACAGCAAGGTCTGCTAACAGTGAGCTAACACTGGAGCTTTAGATACCAGATCCTTCCTCATCAGGAGTCAGACGGGTCACGGAGCCAAAACCAACAGGAAGTAGAGAAATAAGTTTTCCACGGGTGTATTTTAATTTTAATTTCCATTTACAAACACATCTAATTAAATCGGTTAACAGATAATGGATAATGAATTAGGGCCCGTTTTCCGTTTTTCATTTTGTATTATCACTGAAAAAAACGGGAAACGGTTTATTTTTCGTTTTTATTTTGAAATCTCAAAATAAGAAAACGAATTACGTACATGGACCCACTTGGTTTGCTGCAGTTCTTAAAACATCTCCGCCTTTCTGTGTTTTCGCAGAGACGCAGCCATGTCGACCAACAAGACGCCGCACTGCAGTTCCATCGCTCACATCCAGGGGGTGCTGCAGCAGCTGGACGAGGCTCAGGGCCAGATGGAGGAGCTGTTCCACGAGCGCAAGATCAAGCTGGACATTTTCCTGCAGCTGCGCATCTTTGAGCAGTACACCATCGAGGTTAGAGAGTTTACATGTCTGGAAAACAGCTCGTCGTCATGAACACACCACCAGGGTTTGCAGTTTTGTGCAGCTTACCTGTAGACGAAGGTGTTTTGATGGAGGTAAAAAGAGAAGGGTTGTAAGAAATATATGAGCCGAGCAACAAGTTGGGAAGCTCTGTTTTACCAGCTGCCTCCAGTACTGATCCTGGTTTTTGTTTTCAGGTCACGGCGGAGCTGGACGCCTGGAACGAGGATCTTTCTCGTCAGCTGACCGACGCCGGGCGCTCAGGAGGCGGCAGCGGCAGCAGCAGCGGCGGCGGCGGCGCCTCCTCTGGTGGCTCGGAGGATATCGGTCTGGCGGAGCAGCGGCTGAAACGTCACGCCGAGAGGAAGGCGGCCATGAACAACATGACGTACGAAGTGATGCAGCAGGGCCAGGACCTGCACCAGTACATCATGGAGGTCCAGGCTTCAGGTACAGCTCCCACCGAAGGACTGGAGGCAGAGATTTAAATGAACACTGAGCAGCAAGAACAGCTAAACCTAGACACTGAGAGATGTCTTTAATATCAGACAGTTATTGATCAGGGGTGGAGCATACAGTGAATTGAGGCGCATTGATCCGATAATATTTCTGAAGATGTTTCACCATGCTGAATGTATCTTCTAACAACTTGCTCCTTAAGGCCGCTAAACACTACAGGATAATCAGGCCCATTTTTGTCCCGATCTCCTTACGATCAAAACCAGCAAAGGCCCGATCGTTGGATGTTTGCAATCGACATGGTGTCTGATGTTCCTGTGGTGTGTTAAGAGTGATTTTGTCTGGTCCGATCCGCTTGGAAGGAGAGATCGTAGATAAAGAACATGTTTAATATCTGCGACTATAAACCCTGTAGTGTGTGGAGGTTTCCTCTGAGAGGAGCCGAGCACGCTCAGTGTGTGATGTCACGTGTACCGGATTTAAGCCAATCAGAACGCGAGCTGACTCAGCTGACTGACAGAACAGGAAGTAAAAACAAATTAAAGCTGCAAGCAGCGTCGGACGGGCCCTCGCTCCTCATCATACTCCTCTCTGCACGACCTTGTCTAGGGGGCGCCGTAGAGCCGATTAGAATTTCGACTGTGCAAATCTGTTGGTCTTGGGATACTATATGTGTGCACCAAATTTCATGTTTGTAGGATAAAGCAGTGATTTTATATGAGTATTTGAATATTTGTAGGGGGCGCTGTGGAGCCGTTTGACCACGCCCATTCCTGAATTGTATATTAATTATTAGGTCTTGAGATTAATGAGCATTTTTGTGGATTTGGTGATTTTACATGGATCCCTTCACCTCCAAAACCCATTTCGTTCCACATGGCGATTTTGTTCAAAATAGCCGCCATGCCACGCCCACACCGTGTGACGTAGCCACGAGATTTTAATAACTTTTCATCCTGGATGGGTCTAGATGCCACACAGCGAATTTGGTAAAGATGGGACAAAAATCCTGGGAGGAGTTCGATAAATTCCAATGCCTGCACACCATGTGCTGTAGGGGGCGCTGTTGAGCTTTTTTTGAAATTTTAAAAGCAGGAATGTTTTTGTCTCGGGCTACTGTACCTGTGTACCAAATTTCACGAGTTTACATGAAACTAGCCGTATTAACTTCACTAAAGCCCAATTTTCTAGGTGGCGCTATTGAGTCATTTTGCCATTCATATGTGTAATTCCCCCAAAATATCAAATTTTTCACCAGTCCTGATGTGTGTGCCAAATTTGGGGAGTTTTTAAGCATGTTTAGGGGGTCAAATTGAGGTTCAAAGTGGCGTAAGAAAAAGAAACCGCCAAAGAAACACTACAGGAACAATAGGGTCCTTGCACTGTAGTGCTCGGGTCCCTAACAAGTAGAGTTACCGCTTAAAGAAGTTCATTTTACCTTCCATTTGACAGATTAGCTTTGTTTTTAAATACCTTTGACAGTTTCGACGGATCACTTCCGTCTTCTTCAGAACGTCATCCAGATGTTGGGGATGATGTTCCTATCAGCTGATGTTACCGAGGCGTGGTCGACCTGTGATACTTGACAGGTGGACCACGCCTCCTGCTGTCAGATCGCCCCCCCTCTAAGACGGTACTCCAGGTGTGGGACAGGTTGTAGCCTCCCTCATCTCTGTTCATCATCCGAAACAAAAAGCCGTTAAAAGCGTAGATTTCTTCCCTTCCAGTCACGTCTCTGTCTGTGTTTCCCGCCAGGCATCGAGCTGACCGGGGAGAAGGACATGGATTTGGCCTCTCAGGTTCAGGAGCTGCTGGAGTTTCTCCATGAGAAGCAGCAGGAGGTGGAGCTCAGCGCTCAGCACACTCACGGTCGGCTGGAGCAGAGCCTGCAGCTGCGCCACCTGCAGGCCGAAGTCAAGCAGGTAAACTCACCTGTAGATGCGCTGCTGCAGCTCACCACAGCCAGGAAACTAAAGTCTAAAACAGAAATGACGCGGCGCTTCAGTGGAGCGGCTTTTATTATTAGAAACAGAGGAGATAAAGTGAGAATCTCATCATGGAGGCTGCTGGAGGAACGATAACAGAGATGAAGCCCAAGTGTTTGTATGTAGATGTGAATATAAACGTGCTGCTGCTGCTGCAGATGGATGCAGCTGAATAATTTATTAGGTTTATTGCATCCCGCTAATAACACACAGACACACACTTTGTATCGATGCAGCCTCCACCTGCTGCTAACAGATTTATTATAGATGTAGTAGGTCAGATTCTAGAAATGCAGAAACTAATTCAAATTAAAATCCTTTCCTGGTTTGTTTCCTTCTTTATTTCTCACAGGTTAGACGGTACTTGTGTTTCGTTGTTTATTCGCTGCTCTTTGGCTTCACACAGTGTTGCTTTCTGGTCTTCCTGAGCTCAGAAACAAAAACAACAGAAACAGAACCGCCTTAAATGTCCATGTAGCCCCTAAAAACGATAAACTAGTTAATCTGAATGCATCTTGGTACGTTCAGAACATCACACTGTCTGTTTTATGGGAGTATTTTTATTTTATTTTATCGTTTTTAGCACTGATTGACTGTAAAGTCTGTTGATAATTCTAGAAATCAAAAATATTCCGTCTCTGATATTTAAAAAGTCAAAATCCCAGGTTACTTGGTTCCTGCCAGGACTAAAGTGAAGTAGAACAGAAAGTAGTTTGGTTGAATTAAAAATAACATCCAGTGAAATCACAGGAAAAAAGTAATAATTTACATGTCAAGCCAAACCTGTGAACAATAATAATAATAATAATAATAATAATAATAATAATGATATTAAATATTAATAATAATGATAATGATAATAATGATAATAATAATAATGATAATACTGATAATGATAATAATAATAATAATAATAATAATAATAATGATAATAATAATAATAATAATAATAATAATAATAATAATGATAATAATGATAGTAATGATAACAACAATAATAATGACAATAATGATAATAATAATAATAGTAATAACAATAATAATGATGATAATAATGATAATAATGATGATGATAATAATAATAATAATAATAATAATGATAATGATAATAATAATAATAATGATAATAATGATAGTAATGATAACAACAATAATAATGACAATAATGATAATAATAATAATAGTAATAACAATAATAATGATGATAATAATGATAATAATGATGATGATAATAATAATAATAATAATAATAATAATGATAATAATAATAATAATAATAATGATAATAATAATAATAATAATAATAATGATAATAATGATAGTAATGATAACAACAATAATAATGACAATAATGATAATAATAATAATAGTAATAACAATAATAATGATGATAATAATAATAATAATGATAATAATAATAATAAAAATTAGTATTTTCACAAATGTTAATTTATTCTTTCAAAGCTTTTTATTTTTCAGATTTTTTACACTGTTTTTATTGTATTTAAATCAGCAAAAATATAATTATTTTACGGATATAAGCCCATATTTAAAAGAATAATGATGCATATATATTTTATATGTAAGTTTATATATAAGCATCCAAGATTTTATTAAGGATTAAAAATGATAAATGATTTATTGTAAACTAATTTATAAGTTGTTAAAATTAAAGATTTAAAAATGATAAATAATTTGTTATAAATTAATTTTTAAATTGTTCAAAGTAGAAAATTTAAAATAATATTTTCAGTGTAATTTACGGTAAAATAAAGTTTTAATTATTAATATTAATTTACAATTGTCCATTTTTAATGTGGACACTTCTTGCAGTTTTATCCTGATTTTATTGTTAACTATGTGTTTTTATTATTAAATGTTAAGAATAATTAATTTGTTTTTTCTGTGATTTTATTGGATATTATCTGTAAAAGATCAGTAAATTGTTCAAAATATTACAGTTGAAATAACAGTATTTTTACTGTAACTGAATGGTTGCAAAATAATTAATTACTGTGTTTAAAAGTGTAGATTTTTGACGTGAATATTATGTCCTGTTTTTGTGTGTTTTTAATTATTTGTATTTTTAATATTAAATATAAAATTTTCTATGATTTAAAAATAAATACATTTAATAATTATAAAAATATTGTTAACCATAAAAAACAGAATTGTAAATAAAGTCGACATAAAAAAAAACGTATTTTAAAAGTTTAAAATTAGTTTTTTTATTGTCTTTAAATCATCAAAAAAGGTCATTATTTTCCAGATATTTGCTGTTATTTAAAAGAGAAATTATGTATATTAAAGGGGTAAAAAAAACATAACTTATCAGGTTTAATTTTACAGACTTTCCCTTTTTTAATTTACAGATAATAACGAGAACAAATCCGGGGAAAATCTGTAAAAATAAACAAATAAATAGAAATAAAACAGTAAATTGTTGAAAAAAATATTACAGGTAAAAACATGTATTTGTCGGTGTTTTGTGAAGCTATTTTCACACTAGTTTTCTCCCCCAGCCACTGATCTCTACATTAAACTAGTATTTCGTGTGATTTCCATGTATCTCTACGTTAAACCTGCTCTCTGGTCGCTGCAGGTGTTGGGTTGGATCCGTAACGGCGAGTCGATGCTGAACGCCAGCATGGTGAACGCCAGCTCGCTGTCGGAGGCCGAGCAGCTGCAGAAGGAGCACGAGCAGTTCCAGATGGCCATCGAGGTGAGTCACCCGCTTCCTGGTTCTGGCCGGGTCCACCGTGGTTCTGATTGCTTCAGTATGGATCCCCACACAGCCGCTCTTTGTACGGGCGGCTTTCTGCAGTAATTGTTCGGCCCTGATCGGGACCAGATGCTGAAACTGTTTTAGTGCCGCAGAGCTTTAAATAAACCTCTGCAGAGGAAAAGCCCTTCGGTCAGCAGCGTCTCACAACATGTGTGTTTTCTGCTGCTGCGGTTGGTGTGTGATGATGTCAGACTTTCATCATCGCTGATGTAATACAGAGTCAGATAATCGCTAAAATGAGCTGCTGCAAAAAATTAAACTGTGAAAGTAGTTAAACTTTTTACTTTTAAAACCAGAAAACAGGCAAGACGAGCATTTATCAATCAGATAACACACCTCGAAATAGAAATGTCTGCTCATTTTCTGCTTTTGTCTCATTTTTCCTCACTGTGGGCTCATTTTTCCTCACTGTGGGTTCATTTTTTTCTCTCTGGGTTCATTTTTTCTCACTCTGGACTCATTTTTTCTCACTCTGGGTTAATTTTTTCTCACTGTAGATTCATTTTTCCTCAATGTGGGTTCATTTTTCATCACTCTAGGTTCATTTTTGCTCACTGTAGATTCATTTTTCCTCACTGTGGGTTCATTTTTCCTCAGTGTGGGCTCATTTTTGCTAACTGTGGATTCATTTTTCCTCCCTGGGCTCATTTTTACTCACAATGGTTCATTTTTTCTCACTGTGGGTTAATTTTTCCTCACTGTGGCCTCATTGTTCCTCACATTGGACTATTTTTTCCTCACCCTGGGTTCATTTTTGCTTACTGTGGACTCATTTTTCCTCACAATGGTTAAGTTTCCCTGACTCTGGGTTCATTTTTCTCCACTGTCGGCTAATTTTTTCTCACTGTGATCATTTTTCCTTAATGTGGGCTCCTTTATTCCTCACTGTGGACTCATTTTTCCTTACTCTGGGTTAATTTTTTCTCACTCTGGGTTCATTTTTCCTCACTCTGGGTTCATTTTTCCTCACTGTAGATTCATTTTTCCTCAATGTGGGTTCATTTTTCATCACTCTAGGTTCATTTTTGCTCACTGTAGATTCATTTTTCCTCACTGTGGGTTCATTTTTCCTCAGTGTGGGCTCATTTTTGCTAACTGTGGATTCATTTTTCCTCACTGGGCTCATTTTTACTCACAATGGTTCATTTTTTCTCACTGTGGGTTAATTTTTCCTCACTGTGGCCTCATTGTTCCTCACATTGGACTATTTTTTCCTCACCCTGGGTTCATTTTTGCTTACTGTGGACTCATTTTTCCTCACAATGGTTAAGTTTCCCTGACTCTGGGTTCATTTTTCTCCACTGTCGGCTAATTTTTTCTCACTGTGATCATTTTTCCTTAATGTGGGCTCCTTTATTCCTCACTTTGGACTAATTTTTCCTCACTCTGGGTTTATTTTTGCTTACTGTTGGTTCATTTTTCCTCACAATGGTTAATTTTCCCTGACTCTGGGCTCATTTTTCTTCACTGTGTGTTAATTTTTCCTCACTGTGGGCTCATTGTTCCTCACATTGGACTATTTTTTCCTCACCCTGGGTTCATTTTTGCTTACTGTGGACTCATTTTTCCTCACAATGGTTAAGTTTCCCTGACTCTGGGTTCATTTTTCTCCACTGTCGGCTAATTTTTTCTCACTGTGATCATTTTTCCTTAATGTGGGCTCCTTTATTCCTCACTGTGGACTCATTTTTCCTTACTCTGGGTTAATTTTTTCTCACTCTGGGTTCATTTTTCCTCACTCTGGGTTCATTTTTCCTCACTGTAGATTCATTTTTCCTCAATGTGGGTTCATTTTTCATCACTCTAGGTTCATTTTTGCTCACTGTAGATTCATTTTTCCTCACTGTGGGTTCATTTTTCCTCAGTGTGGGCTCATTTTTGCTAACTGTGGATTCATTTTTCCTCCCTGGGCTCATTTTTACTCACAATGGTTCATTTTTTCTCACTGTGGGTTAATTTTTCCTCACTGTGGCCTCATTGTTCCTCACATTGGACTATTTTTTCCTCACCCTGGGTTCATTTTTGCTTACTGTGGACTCATTTTTCCTCACAATGGTTAAGTTTCCCTGACTCTGGGTTCATTTTTCTCCACTGTCGGCTAATTTTTTCTCACTGTGATCATTTTTCCTTAATGTGGGCTCCTTTATTCCTCACTGTGGACTCATTTTTCCTTACTCTGGGTTAATTTTTTCTCACTCTGGGTTCATTTTTCCTCACTCTGGGTTCATTTTTCCTCACTGTAGATTCATTTTTCCTCAATGTGGGTTCATTTTTCATCACTCTAGGTTCATTTTTGCTCACTGTAGATTCATTTTTCCTCACTGTGGGTTCATTTTTCCTCAGTGTGGGCTCATTTTTGCTAACTGTGGATTCATTTTTCCTCACTGGGCTCATTTTTACTCACAATGGTTCATTTTTTCTCACTGTGGGTTAATTTTTCCTCACTGTGGCCTCATTGTTCCTCACATTGGACTATTTTTTCCTCACCCTGGGTTCATTTTTGCTTACTGTGGACTCATTTTTCCTCACAATGGTTAAGTTTCCCTGACTCTGGGTTCATTTTTCTCCACTGTCGGCTAATTTTTTCTCACTGTGATCATTTTTCCTTAATGTGGGCTCCTTTATTCCTCACTTTGGACTAATTTTTCCTCACTCTGGGTTTATTTTTGCTTACTGTTGGTTCATTTTTCCTCACAATGGTTAATTTTCCCTGACTCTGGGCTCATTTTTCTTCACTGTGTGTTAATTTTTCCTCACTGTGGGCTCATTGTTCCTCACTTTGGACTAATTTTTTCTCACTCTGGGTTCATTTTTGCTTACTGTGGGTTCATTGTTCCTCACTTTGGACTAATTTTCCTTGACCCTGGGTTCATTTTTTCTCACTGTGTTCAGTTTTCCTTACTGCGGGTTCAGAAATGCTTTGTTTTTCAGCTGAAGTTCTCACACTGAGAGTCTCTGTTTAAATCTGGAGTGAGTTTATTGGAGCAGCTTCAGCCCCGGTGGTTGACATTTAGCTCAGACCACCGCTGATAAAAACGGCTCTCTAAGCTCATGACTCAGTGATAATTGAAGGTAGTTTAGCTGATAGTAACCAGATCTGCTCTTTTCTCTCCTGCAGTCTCTGTTTCACGCGAACTCCCTGCAGAAGACTCATCAAAGCGCCCTGCAGGTCCAGCAGAAGGCCGAGGTGAGTCCCTGCTTCCCACTGGTGTCGCTGCAGACTCATCCGATGCTTCCACGTCCAGCTGAGCGCTGAAACTTCTTCTTCCGATTTCAGATGATGCTGCAGGCGGGTCACTACGATCCGGAGGCGATTCGAAGCTGCGCGGAGAAGGTGGCGGTTCACTGGCAGCAGCTGATGTTGAAGATGGAGGATCGGCTGAAGCTGGTGAACGCCTCCGTCGCCTTTTACAAGACGTCTGAGCAGGTGAGTTTCAACCGCTTTGAACTGGTCCAACCTGATGGAGGCTCAACGTCAGAATCACCACAAAAAGACTTAAAATCACCACAGAAACACACAATATCTCCAAAAAAGGATGCAAACGCAGGGCAAAAATGTAGAACGTGACCAAAAAATGCACAAAAAACAGCATTTTAAGACACAAAATCAACACAAAAGAGGCAAAATCACTGAAAAATGTGCCTTTTCTCTCTCTCACTACTAATTTCAATGCAAGAAAAAACACAAAATGACAATTAAGGATTAAATTCTGATTCTCTTAAGTCACAGAAAAGGAAGACTAGATGTAAAATAGCTACAAAAAGACATAAACGAATAAAAAAAGACATGCAAAATGACTGCAAAGACACAAAATGTCCAGAAAGATGTTTAAACTGACTAAAAGACACACAAAATGAACACAGATGTATTCAAAACCACTGCAAAACAGAGACACAACAACAGCAAAGACATACAAGGCTGCTCAAAACTAATATAAAGAGCCAGAAAAGGGCAACTGAGACACACAAAAAGACCAGAAAAAGAAATCAAGCCCAGAAAAAATCAGCCCCAAAGAATCAAAATTTAAAAAGAAGAAAAAGATACACAAAATATCCAGAAAAAAAGAGGCGAAATCACCAAAAACAATGTAAAATGCAGCAAAAAGATGCAAAATCAGCACAAACAGAAGCAAAATCACGACAAAAAGTCATAATATACCCAAAAAATACACAAAATTAACACATCAAGATGCAAAATCAGTACAAAAGAGGTAAAATCCCCCCTAAAAACATGAAAAATAACCACAAAAAGACACAAAATTAACAAGAAAGATGCGTTAGCCCAACAAACACATGAAAAATCACCACAAGAGGGCATAAAATCGCTAAGAAAGATTCTAAATCCCCACAAAATGACACCAATTTTACAGAAAACGATGCAAAATCATGACAAAAAGACACAAAATACCCCAAAAATGCACAAAATTAACACATTTAGATGCAAAATTAGTACAAAAGAAGCAAAATCTCTCCTAAAAACACAAAAAATCACCACAAAAAGACATAAAATTAGCAAGAAAGATGCATTAGCCCCACAAATACATGAAGAAACACCACAAGAGGGCATAAAATTCATAGAAAAAGATGCAAACTCATGACAAAAGACACAATATAACCAAAAAAAATACACAAAAACATCACATTAGGATCCAAAATCAGCACGAAAAAGGCAATATCACAAAGAAAGAGGTGTGATTTCTGCAAAAACACAAAAAAACAGAAAAACAAAGATGCAAAATCACCAAAAAAGACACAATACACTTAAAAAAATATGCGGAATCAATGCATTAAGATGCAAAATCAGTACAAAAGAGGTAAAATCCATCCTGAAAACACAAAAACCTACCACAAAATTAGCAAGAAACATGCCTTGTCCCCACAAATACATGAAAAACCACCACAAGAGGGCACAAAATCACTGAGAAAGATGCTAAACCACCACAAAATGACATAAAATTCACAGAAAACAAGGCAAACTCATGACAAAAAGACATAATATCACCTAAAAATACACAAAATTAACACATTAAGACGCAAAATCAGTACTGAAAAGGCAAAATCCCTCCTAAAAACACAAAAAATCACCACAAAAAGACACAAAATTAACAAGAAAGATGCGTTAGCCCCACAAACACATGAGTAATCACCACAAAAGGGCATAAAATTCATAGAAAAAGATGCAAACTCATGACAACAGACACAATATAACCAAAAAATACACAAAAACTTCACATTAAGACTCAAAATCAGCGCCAAAAAAGCAAAATTCCCCCCTAAAACCAAAACGACATGATGCAAATTGACACAAACAGAAGCAAAATCACAGAAAAACATGTGAAAACACCAGAAAATACACTAAATCAGCACAAAGGAGGCAATAAGACAAAGAAAGACGCATGATTTCCACAAAAACACACAAAAAATCACCACAATGAGACAAAAAATCACTAAAAATAGATGCAAAATCACCAAGAAAGGCACAATATACCCCAAAAATATGCAAAATCAGTGCAAAAGAGGTAAAATCCATTCTAAAAACAAAAAAATACCACAAAATTAACAAGAAACATGCGTTATCCCCAAAAATACATGAAGAAACACCACAATAGGGCACAAAATCACTAAGACGGATGCTAAATCATCACAAAATGACATAATATTCACAGAAAACGATGAAAACTCACAAGAAAAAGACCCAATATCACCAAAAAGTTACAATAAGATGCTAAATCAGAAAACAAAATCGCCAAAAACGATCCAAACTCATGAGAAAAACACAAAAAAACCACACAAAAAGCATCACGTTAGGACCCAAAACCAGCTCAACATGATGCAAATTGACCCAAAAATATATGAAAACACCAGAAAATACACAAAATCAGCACAAAAGAGGCAAAATCACTAAAAAAGATGTAAAATCACGACAAAAAAGACACAATATACCAAAAAAATATGCCAAATCAAAACATGAGAGGCAAAATCCCTCCTAAAAACACAAAAAAATACCACAAAAAGACCCAAAATTAACAGGAAAGATGCGTCAGCCCCACAAATACATGAAAAACCACCACAATGGGACAGAAAATCAAGAATAAAAGATGCTAAACCGCCACAAAACGCCACAAAATTCACAGAAAACCGTGCAAATTCACGACAAACAGACACGAAACAACCAAAAAATTACAAAAAGATGCAAAATCAGCACAAAAAGATGCAAAATCCCCCCAAAAAACATCAAAAATTACCACAAAATGAACAGGAAAGATGCGTCAGCCCCACAAATACATGAAATACCACCACAAGAGGGCATAAAATCACTAAAAAATATGCTAAACCGCCAAAAAATGACACAAAATTCACAGAAAAAGATGCAAACTCACAACAAAAAGACACAAAACAATTAAAAAAACATCAAAAATTACCACAAAATTAACAAGAAACATGCATCAGCCCCACAAATACATGAAAAACCACCACAATGGGACAGAAAATCACAAAAAAAGATGCTAAATCACCACAAAATGACACAAAATTCACAGACAAAGATGCAAATTCACGACAAAAAGACACAAAACGAAACAAAAAGAAGCAAAATCCTTCCAAAAAACATCAAAAATCACCTCCACATGACACAAAACAGCCACAAACTGAAGCAAATTCACCCTAAATCCATGCGACTGATGAGTTTTCACCTTGTTGCACCTGTGCAGGTGTGCAGTGTGCTGGAGAGTCTGGAGCAGGAGTACCGGCGGGATGAGGACTGGTGCAGCAGCCTGGACAAGCTGGGAGCTGCAGCCGACAGCGAGCACCTGCTACCTCTGATCAGCAAACACCTGGAGCAGAAGGAGGCCTTCCTCAAGGTGACTCGCCTGTCGCCTGTCGCCGGGCGGATTAGGATAAAACATTCTTTACGTGAAAAAACACACAAAGTCAGGAGAAAACAAACAAAACAACAGCTCAGTCGTCTGATCTGGATCTTTTGTATCTTCACCCTCAAAAAAGAAACAACCCGTGGAGCATTTTAAAGGTTCAGTATGTCCAGAAATAAAACTCCAACAGACATGAAATCTGCTGAGGAGACAGACAGAATAGATTATAGTAGATCAGAACGACTGAATGGATCCAACAGAGGACGTGTTTTCAATTATTGGTCCGTGAAAATGGAAGAAAGTGCAAAATTTCTTACCAAGAAAATAGAAAGAATCCAGACAACATCATCTCCTGAGCTGATCTAGACTTTTAAAGCGTGTTCAACCTTTACACGCGTGTTTTTTTTCTAGGCCTGTACTTTGGCTCGGAGGAACGCCGAGGTGTTTCTGAAGTACATCCACAGGAACAACGTGAGCATGCAGGGAGCTGCAGGACACACCAGAGGACCGGAGCAGCAGGTCAAAGGTCAGAACGACTGACTTTTTCCTCACTGTAGGTTCATTTTTCACTGCAGCATGAAGTCCTGCACCTCTATGGAAACAGGTCCGTGTACGTCGCGGCCATTTGTTTTCTTATTTTGAGATTTCAAAATAAAAGCGAAAAATAAACCGTTTCCCGTTTTTTTCAGTAATAATACAAAATGAAAAACGGAAAACGAGCCCTAATTCATTATCCATTATCTGATTTAATTACTGTAATTTCCGGACTATAAGCCGCGACTTTTTTCTAACGCTCTGAACCCTGCGGCTTATCTAAGGGTGCGGCTAATGTATGGATTTTTAAGGGTGCGCTACGTGCCGCCAATACGGTTTTTTTGCCTGGTCACGTCAGACCAATGAAATTACCGAACAGGTCACAGTGGACCAATGAAACTGTTTGAATGAAATCATTTACACGAACCAAATTCTTCAGATCAGTTATTTTGCGTTTCATGCACACACCCTCATCATGGAGGACGACACTAATTCAAGCGCAGATTTGCTTCGAGACGTAAGTGACGGTGAGAGCGACAACGAAAGAGAGACTGAGAAAGTGTGTGACGAAGAAATTCTGAGGCTGTTCTATTCCGACACCGAAGAAGACGACTTCAGTGGTTTTAGTGCGCAGGAGGAAGGTTACGACAGCGATAACTGACTTTTAATCAGCCACATTACTGCTGTGTTACTGCACTGTTAATGCCATGTTACAGGCACTGTGAAAAAAAGCATTTATTTAATAAAAAGCTTTTAAAAATCTGTGTAAATATCTCTTATTACAACATGGACACCTGCGGCTTATTGTCAGGTGCGGCTTATGTATGGAAAATTTTCTTTTTCATTTTAAATTTAGTGGGTGCAGCTTATATTCAGGTATGCTCAATAGTCCGGAAATTACAGTAGATGTGTTTGTAAATGGAAATTCAAATTAAAATACACCTGTGGAAAACTTATTTCTCTACTTCCTGTTGGTTTTGGCTCCGTGACCCGTCTGACTTCTGATGAGGAAGGATCTGGTATCTAAAGCTCCAGTGTTAGCTCACTGTTAGCAGACCTTGCTGTGTGCCGTGGCCTGATGAAGACCCACTGTGGGGTCCAAACGTTGCTTGGCTCACATTGTTCACTATTTCACAGTGGACTTTTCACCAGCGTGGGGTTTATTTGTCCCTTTGGAGGGACCTTGTGGTGCCGCTAGCTCTGCCGCTAGCGCTAAATCGCTAGCGTTCGGCTGCTTTTCGGGACGTTTTTGGGGAGGTTTGGAGGTTTTCTGGTACTTTAGCTTTGCTTTTTGGTTTCCTTATGTTTCCTTAGGGTGGGGGGCTTCTGCCTTGAGTTGTCGTTTTCATTTGCGGGGTGTTTTCTGGGGTTTTGTTGGTGTTTTCTGCCATACATTCGTGTAGCGGAGCATTCATTTTATGGTTTATTGGTTGGTTTTATGGTTTATTTTTCATTTTTATTTTTATTTTTTTATTTATTTTTGTCTGCATTTATACTCATCGTTTAACACCACACAATGGTTAATGAGATCAATGCATAAATATATATATATATTAATATTTAGTGCGTGTGCGTGACCATCACTGGCCACCCCTGGAAGCTAAGCTATCATTCTTTATTGAATTTTCCTATCATGAGCCAGAGGGGGCAGTGCTGCACCTCGGTGAACTGAGGGGGAAACAAATGAAGGACAGGGTGAGACGAGACGAACAGGGAGGGTAAAGACGGGCAGTGCTATTTGAATCCTATAAGAGTGCTGTAACATGCCGTGTTATTCCCAACAAACGATCCCACATCTGAAAAACGAAAACAAATAATCAACACAGAAACGAATTGGAGACCAGAAGTCCTGACAGTATCCAATTTAAACTCCTTGTTCTTGTGTCTGGACAGGCCCTGGTTGTATCACTGATCTGCTTCATTCCCTGTGGATCTCTCAGGTCCTCAGGAGCTGAAGACGTCTTTCTGGACTTGCTTCTGTGCATCCACATCACTGATTTGATCGCTTGCGTTTCAATATGTCATATTTCAATGCCTTGTTGTTGTTTGTTTGTTTTTACTATTGCGAAGCACGTTGCGACCTTGTGGGTGCTGTATAAATAAGATGTACTTACTTACTTGCCTCCATGGAAACAGAACAACCATGAAGGAGAGAGTACTCAGGGATGTCGGTTAGAACGACACAAATCAGATAAACAGAGTCAGTTTGGACGCGTTTTAAATCCTCGTGGCCAAATTTCAAGTTGTTTTTAACAGACTTGTGTCATTTTAGGCCTTTTTTTAAACCATTTTGGTGAAGTTTTTTATCCTGGGAAACCTTTGAGTAACTCTGGACGATTCTTTTTGTTACGAACGGTGCAGAGACTCAGGCGCAGGCAAAGAAACACGGCACACAGATATACAAATTACAATGTTTATTTAACAACAACGGAAAACAGAAAATCACTGCACAGCAGGAAACCAAACTAATAAACCAAAACCGAAACTAAAAGCGAGCAGATGCTGAAAACTAACTAAAAGTAACAACATAAAGCGAGCTGCAAAAGGCGAGCTGAGAAACAAAAAGGTAACAGAAAGCGAGCTACAAAAACCAACGAGCTGATATAACAAAAAGCGAGCTACGAAAACCTATGAGCTGATAGCAACCAAGACACTGGGAAACTGAGCCAGACGGGCTAACGCTAATGCTAATGCTAATGCTACTGAACCTGAACGGAGAGGGGGGCACGGCGGAGCAGGTGAGCGGAGCAGGTGGGAGCGAGGGCAGGCAGGCAGGCAGGCAGGCTGGGTGGTGAGCTGAGGTCCGGGAGTGGGGGTGGCGATCCACGACTGGAATCCTGGCGGTGGCTGGGTTACTGGCGGAGTGGAGGCAGTGGCTGAGCTGAACCGGAGGAGGCACACGTGGATGGCAGACGGGGAACCAACTGGAAGCGGAGAGGGAATAGCGTTAGCAATAGCGAGGGTGCAGAGCAAACGGAGCAGACAGAACGAGAGCAGAGGTTGGCAACTGACTGAGGCAAAACGACGGTCTGGCATCGAGGAGCATGTGGAGCGTGGTTATAACCGGGAGAGTGAGGGCTGATCATCCAATCCCACGCGTGCCTCCTCCACTGATTAGAATTGGCTGCACCTGCCGTGCTCCTCGCTGCCCACACCTTGCTCACGCCCACCTGCAAGAGAGAGAGAGGGGAAGAGGGAAAAGGGGAAAGGAGACTGCCACTCAGGCAGCAGAGGTGGAGGGCGTGACAGTACCCCCCCCTCTACGTGCACCTCCAGGTGCACGAATCCTCCGGTCAGGTCTCCTCTGGTTGAATTCCCGGATTAGGGCAGGGTCCAGGATCTGGCGTCTGGGTACCCAGGAGCGTTCCTCTGGACCGTATCCCTCCCAGTCCACAAGGTATTGGAGACCACGTCCCCGACGACGAACATCCAGCAGGCGGCGCACGGTGTACGCTGGGGCATTGTCCACCATCCTGGGTGGTGGAGGGGGACGGACAGGGGGGGCCAGAGCGCTCTCCTTCACTGGTTTAATTTGGGAGACATGAAACGTGGGGTGGATCCTCATGGAGGAGGGCAACTTCAGGCGGACCGCACTGGGATTAATGATGCGCTCAATAACAAAAGGCCCCACGAACCGGGGCGCCATCTTCTTCGACTCCACCCGGAGAGGTAGGTCCTTAGCCCGGAGCCAAACCCTTTGGCCCGGGGAGTAGACAGGGGCAGGAGAACGGTGACGGTTGGCTTGCCCCTCCATTCTCTCCGAAGCCCTTAACAGGGAGGCCCTCGAGCGCCTCCAGACCCGTTCACACCTCCTGAGAAAGGCCTGGAGAGACGGGGTGGAGATCTCCCGTTCTTGGGAGGGGAACATGGGCGGCTGGTATCCCAAGGAACACTGAAACGGAGACAGCCCGGTAGAAGCATTAGATAAGGAATTGTGCGCATACTCGACCCATGGGAGGAGGCTGCTCCAGGCGGAAGGGTTCTCCGAGGTCATACATCGCAGGAAGGTCTCCAGAGATTGGTTAGTTCGCTCCGTCTGACCATTGGACTGCGGGTGAAAACCAGAGGTTAAACTGACTGTAGCCCCCAACGCAGAGCAGAAATTTTTCCAAACCTCCGACGTGAATTGTGGTCCCCGGTCGGACACTATGTCGGCAGGTATCCCATGGAGTCGGAAAACGTGGTTCACCAGATGATCGGCCGTCTCTCTGGCCGAGGGCAACTTTTCTAAGGGGACAAAATGGGCGGCTTTGGAGAACCGGTCGACAATGGTTAGGATGGCAGTTTTACCTTGGGATGGGGGAAGCCCAGTGACAAAATCCACCGCGATGTGGGACCAGGGTCGATGAGGGATAGGCAGCGGTTGAAGGAGTCCCGAACTCGGCCGATTGGAGGTCTTGTTGGTGGCACAGACGGAACATGCGGCCACGAACTCCTTAGCATCCCTCTCCAGAGTAGGCCACCAGAATTTCAGCCGCAGGACCTCCACGGTGCGTGCAGTCCCAGGATGGCAGGTCAACCGTGAAGAGTGCGCCCAACTCAGGACCTGAGAGCGAACCGGATCAGGAACAAACAAGCGGTTAGTAGGACCGTTACCTGGGTCGGGGTGCCGTTCTTGGGCCCGGCGCACCACGGACTCGATCTCCCAGGTGAGAGAAGCCACCACACAAGTTCCAGGCAAAATGGGTTCAGGTTCGCCGGGGGTCTCCTGGGAGGAAAACTGGCGGGACAATGCGTCAGGCTTGACGTTTCTGGACCCAGGCCGATACGTGATGGTGAAACTGAAGCGGCCGAAGAAAAGCGTCCAGCGGGCCTGCCGGGCGTTCAGTCGTTTGGCCGATCGGATGTACTCCAGGTTCCGGTGGTCGGTCCAAACGATGAACGGCTGCTCCGCCCCTTCCAGCCAGTGACGCCATTCCTCCAGAGCTAGCTTCACCGCTAGCAGTTCTCGATTGCCTACGTCGTAATTCCTCTCGGCAGGGGACAGCCGCCGAGAGAAAAAGGCACAGGGGTGCAACTTGTTGTCGGCGGGGGAACGTTGAGACAGCACCGCCCCCACCCCAATGTCCGAAGCATCCACCTCCACAACGAACTGCAAGTGGGGATCAGGTTGCGTCAGGATGGGTGCGGAGGTGAAGCGTTGTTTCAGGGAGTGGAAGGCCTGGTCTGCCTCAGGAGTCCAGGAGAAAGTCCGCTTGACCGAAGTGAGGGAGGTGAGCGGGGCTGCCACCTTGCTGTAGTCCCGGATGAAACGACGGTAGAAGTTGGCGAAGCCAAGGAAACGCTGCAGCTGCTTCCGATTCTCCGGAATGGGCCAGTCCCTGACAGCAGACAGCTTCAGAGGGTCCATTCTCACCTCCCCTGCTGAGATTATGTAACCCAAGAAGGAAACGGTAGGTACTCCGAACTCACATTTCTCGGCCTTCACGAAGAGTCGGTTCTGCAGCAGCCTCTCGAGGACCTGGCGGACATGGCGGGTGTGTTCCTGGGCGTCTCTCGAGTAGATGAGGATGTCATCTAGGTAAACGAATACGAACCGGTTGATCATGTCCCGGAGCACATCGTTGATGAGGTTTTGGAAGACGGCGGGTGCATTCGTGAGTCCAAAGGGCATGACCAGGTACTCGAAGTGCCCCAGCGGCGTGTTGAATGCCGTCTTCCACTCGTCCCCCTCGCGGATGCGGATGAGGTGGTAGGCGTTGCGGAGGTCCAGCTTGGTGAAAACGGATGCTCCGTGCAGGGAGGTGAAGGCGGAGTTGATGAGTGGCAAGGGGTAAGTGTTTTTGATGGTGATGTCGTTGAGACCACGGAAGTCGATGCACGGCCGAAGGGTCTTGTCCTTCTTGTCTACGAAGAAGAATCCTGCCCCCACAGGCGACGAAGACGGGCGGATGATGCCAGCAGCGAGGGAGTCCCGGATGTAGGTCTCCATGGCCGCTTGTTCCGGTTTGGAGAGGTTATACAACCGACTGGTAGGTAAGGTGGCTCCGGGAACGAGCTCAATAGCACAGTCGTAGGGACGATGAGGGGGCAAAGACAAGGCTCTCTCCTTGCTGAACACCGGAGCGAGGTCATGGTACTCGGGAGGGACGGAGTCCAACTTCACCGGGGCGTCCGGAACAGGGCTGGTGGCGTCAGCAGGGGTCAGGGCTGAGTGCAGACAGGTCTCATGGCACCGGGGATCCCAGGATATCACTTCCTCTTTCCTCCAGTCGATGTGGGGGTTGTGCGCCCGAAGCCAGGAATAACCCAGGACCATGGGGGGACTGGAGTGATCTATAACGAAAAAGGTCGTCTTCTCCCGATGATTGCCGGCCAAAAACAACGTGACAGGAACAGTTCTCTGCTGTACCTTGGCTAGGTGGAGTCCATTCAAGGCTCGGACCTCCAGGGGGGGCTCCAGGGACTCCAAAGGAATGCACATCTGACGGGCGAGCTGAAGGTCCAGGAAGTTCTCCTCGGCACCAGAGTCGATGAAGGCTTGTACAGGAACAGACTGGGATTGCCAGCAGAGGGAGGCGGCTAGCTGCAGCCGATTTGGGGAAGACGACGATAGATGGCTCACCTGTATCTCCCCAGTTACTGGTGAGCCCGTCCTTTTACTGTGCGCTGGGGGCAAGCAGAGAGGTAGTGACCAGCCTTCCCGCAGTATAAACAGGTGTCGGCGTCCCGCCTATGTTGTCTCTCTTGGGCGGACAGCTGGTTGCGTCCAAGTTGCACGGGCTCAAGATCAGGAACGGCTCGGAAAGGAGGTGGAGAACTCTGTCGAGTCGGAGGAAGGGCCCGTGGAGACTCCGAGCGGAGGGTCTTTTCCCTCCGTCGCTCACGGATCCGGTTGTCGATCCGGATGGCTAGATCGATGAGTTGATCCAGGTCGCTCACGTCGTCACGGGTAGCCAATTCATCCTTCAGGCCGTCCTGCAGTGCTGCGTAGAAGGCCCCTCGCAGAGCGGCGTCGTTCCATCCACTCCCTGCCGCGGTAGTACGAAACTCGATGGAGAAGTCCGCCACGCTCCGGTTCCCTTGACGCATGGACAGAAGACGGTGACTGGCATCCCTTCCCTGCACCGGGTGGTTGAACACTTTCTTCATCTCGGTGGTGAAGGCGATGTAGGAACCGCAGATCGCCTCCTGGCGTTCCCACACCGCAGTACCCCACTCTCTCGCTCGGCCCGACAAAAGGCTAACCAGGAAAGCTACCCTGGCCCTATCTGAGGCGTAAGAGTGAGGCTGTAAGTCGAAGACTAATGAAACCTGAGTCAAAAACGACTGGCAGGAACCGATGTCACCGTTATAGCGTTCGGGGACGGGCACATGCGGTTCACGAGCTGGCTGGCTGACAGCAAGACTAGCGTTAGCCGAATTGCTGCTAACGGGTGCAGCCACAGACGTAGCTGCAATAGGTGCCGAGGGGGCAGCTAGCGTGCTAATTCTCCCCGTGAGCTGGGAGACCTGACTTATCAGCGCGTGGTTGCTCTCTACAAGACTCTGTAGCAAAGAGTCATGCTGCCCTATCACCGCGCCCTGATGAGCTATGGCTTGCTGCAGGTCTATTTCACTAAGGGCAGGCCTAGTGCCGGTCTCGTTGCCTGCTGAGCTCATGGTGGCCAGACCGTACTGTTACGAACGGTGCAGAGACTCAGGCGCAGGCAAAGAAACACGGCACACAG